>JUDQ01000388.1:0-30537 GCA_000812075.1 Scedosporium aurantiacum
CTGCAATCTCCTGATTCGTAGTCAGACGCCTTGCCATTGGGCCACTAGGCCATTTCTGCCCGTTTTGTGGGAAGTTGAGTGATTGTTCACCCCCGCTAACCAGAACAAGTTTCCCGTCGATGGAAGTGGTGGAGTCCCTGCTCCTTCCGAGCCAACTATTTCTCCAAGTCTACTGTACCCGAAGCTCCAGCTTTCTTATCCAAATCCTCTGTAGTGGGAGCTTCAGTACTCTTCTGAGTCTTCTCTATGTCCTCCGCAGCTGGGGCTTGGGTAGTCTTTTTATCGGAGTCAGACAGCTTTCGCCACTCCATTGCCCAGCTCACAATCCAAGCGACGGCTGGCGCAGCAACGGCCAGCCAGAACACATTTCGCAAAGCAGAATTGAATGCGTCGATGACCACGCTCAACAGTTGTGGGGGAACTATTTCCCTGAATTCCGTCCCACCAGCCGCCACCACGGCCGCGGCGTCGATTCCCTACACCTCCCGGAGACTTCGCAGAAGTTTGTCGGTGAAGATGTTCTGCCCAACGCTCGGAGCCAAAGCGCCTCCGAGCACTTGGAAAAACATGACCATCACGAGTCCCGTTGGAATATCTGCCTTGCTGAGGACGACTTGAACTGCTAGTATCGGCATTTGGCTGCAAATACCGTAGCCAATACCTGACAGGATCTGGAACCCTATCCACTGTCCGCGCGGACTGTCGGGCCGGGTTAGTTCATACAGACCACCTCCGACGGCCAAGACGGGGGCACCGATCCACATCAACGGAACGTAGTGTCCAGACGTGGACGCGATCCAGCCAGCGCAGACTGTGCCGATGCTATTGGACACGGTCATCGGGAGCATGTTAATCCCCGAGTCTCTAGCACTAGTATTTCTGACCGACTGGAAGTATATAGGCCAAAAGTACGATTGTAGTACCATGGCCACCTGGACGAGCATCATGAATCCGCATGCTGCAGATACGGTACGGCTTCGGAAAATGCGAAGAGGAATAGTAGAGCTTGGATGGTATTAGTGAGTGTGCTGGATTTCCTTCATGTGCGAATGCATCAAATATAAACCAACCTTTCTTTAAACCGGAATTGCAGGTACAAGAAGGCAATCGTGAGTAAACCGAATCCGATCAGGCAGCCAAACACCTTCGCGTTAGACCAGGGATAGACGATGCCACCCCACTGTAGAGCCAAGCTTAAGCAAGATGTCGCGCCGAGCAGTAGGGTGGCGCCAGGAATGTCGAGTTGACGTATCTTCTGGATCCATGGCAGACCTCCTTTTACAGCCGGCGGAGGCTTCCTCAGGGCAAACCAAACCAGAGCTAGTCCAACAGCCCCAAAAGCTTAAATTGTTTCGTTAGTACGAATTAGGAAGCAAAGGTGAGGTGAGTCTCTATTAATGGGACAAGTTACGGAGATTAATCTAGAACACAAACCGCCAAGTAAGCGCCTTGTTATCTGTTATAGAACCTCCCACGAGGGGCCCAATGGCAGATCCAATACTGTACATGCCCAATACAATCGGCGAGATTTTTGCCTGCGTCTTCAAGGCAACGCAATATGAGGGAATAGTCGTCGCGCCACTCACTATGCCCGCAGCACCTATGCCAGAAATAGCTCTCCCCAATATAACCGCCATAGAGTTCGGTGCGACTGCTGAGACGACAGACCCGAGCTCGAAAATGATGAGGGAAATGCAGTACATCCACTTGATGTTATAAAATGCATAGAAGCGGCCGCAGGTGGGCAGCAGCGCCATTTGCGCGATCAAGTAGGACGAGCCATACCAACCGATGTCGTTGAGACTGTGGAAGTCGCTGATGATTTGCGGTATTGCGGTTGCTAGGCTCGGTATGAACGTTGAGCATACTACTGTTCAGTTTCATGGGCCAAGGAGAGACCACAAACCTAGAATGGTATTGTCGAGTGCCAACACGAAGCAAACGGACATGAAAGCTATTGTCAAAGAAGCGAGAGCCCATCCTCGCATGTGTTCACGCTGCTCTCCGCTCTGCTGGTTGTCAATTGCTTGCTGCTCTTTATCCTGCTGGCCCCCCATTATGGCTTCACTGACCCCAACGGGAGGAGCAGTCTCGATTGTAATGCTTGTCATGCTTGCTGCTCATGCTTTGCGACGGAAAACAGTGAGAAACCCGGAGGTGATGACTATTTTCGTTCGCAGTGGATACAAGGTGAGGGAACTTGCAAGGGAGCTTGAGATCTTCCTAATAGATATAAAATATGGCGGGGAAGGAGGGGAAGAAAGACCGGCCTGGATAGCCTTACACGAAAGCTGTCTTGAGGCGGTGTGCCTTGTTCTTAGCTGTCAGATATACGATGCATCACTCAAAAAAGTGAGCCAAGAACCGGGTGGAAAGGAGGGTCGCATTGAAGAGCTTGGATAATGTCGAATTTACCGCCCGCTTTAGACTCCGCCCCGTTGAGCCACGCGGGGGAACCCTGCCAGGTCGGCTTGCTCGGATACCGCCAAACCCGCAGGCTTTCGTCCTGGGAGTCGGAACTAACGACTGTAGCGCTTATTCTCCTCGTGCGAACTTCCCGTCCAGAATGGACAATGTGGGGTTCCAATGATGCAATCTTCGACTCACGTTTATAGGTCTGACCGTTCATCGTCACGGATACCTCGCGAACAAGCCCGGTAACGTTTCCAGCCAGTGGGAGGTGTGTATGGTCAACTGGATGGGGCGTAGCAGCCCAGAATCTGCAGCACAGAGGCAAAGCGCATATTGGTACAAGTAGATGGTGGCCCGTCACATAATGCATACGTGTGTGAATTCCAAGGGCTCCAGTTATATACTGGCGGTGTGGTCCATCCAAGGGGCAATACAGAGTCGTGACCACGTTGTAGAGCGGCTCTGTAGTCCATGGCCTCCAGTCGATGAAAGGCTGTCCGCGTGATATGAAGCTGTTCGGAGTTCATCGAGGACATTCCTAGCTTCGCACGAGTTTGCAAGATCACAGAAGGAGCCATTTCCCATTACCATGGCCGTGTTCTTACAACTTGCCTCGATCTCGATGGGCCTGACCAAGATGCCCTCTGTGCTCTCCTCATCCTTGTACTTTTGTTCTCCTCACTCCCCGCTAGGAATCTTTACACTGTTTAAAAGGGACATTAGAATAAGTCTATTTCTGTATTGAAGTATTCTGCCAAGGAATGATACTAGAGAAAGATGTACCGATTTTCGTGGCGAGAAATCTGTCCTCTGTGAACTTCTTGAGACTTGAGAGTGTGTGGAAAATGTGCAATTGCGCATTTCAAGCCCTCCCCGACGACTTGGACTTTGGGGTCTCTCCCATACACCAAACTCTCTCCTACAGAGCAACTCCAACATAAATTCCCTTCAAAATTCTTTATAAACTGCTTTCCCAGGCTCCTCCTAAGTGAAGCTATGTGTGGGGAATGTGGAATAATGCGAAATGCACTTAAAATTCGGAAGCAGTACCTCAACCTAAACCTGCTAGCGCTGCTCCGCGAGAAGTTGGAGGAAGACCCGGCACAGGATCATACCCTGTAAGGATGGTGTTACAGAGAGAGTGGGAGAGATCGTCGCCAAGGTCTTTGATCAGTTCGGCTTCGATATTCACGCCGAGACTCCTGACTCCCATGGCGCATCTGTTACG
Source organism: Scedosporium aurantiacum (assembly GCA_000812075.1). Classification (NCBI taxonomy): domain Eukaryota; kingdom Fungi; phylum Ascomycota; class Sordariomycetes; order Microascales; family Microascaceae; genus Scedosporium; species Scedosporium aurantiacum. The sequence continues at coordinate 3,641 of JUDQ01000388.1, forward strand.
GAGGACGCGGGAGTGTAGCTTTTATCATCGCCAAAGGCTTCGAATCGCACACTGCAGGAGACACCTAGGAGTGGATGCACTGGTACCAGTAGAACCAATCCCGTTTGTTGTGAGTGTCGCCAGTCAGAACAGCCAGAACATACATGGCCAGCCCTGCGAGTTTCGGTTCTTTGGATACGCAGGATCACCGGCAGTTCACTTTCAACCCCACTCCTTACTCCATCGACGGGTGGGATGAATCGATACTCCATGACATGGGGATGGACAGACCTCGCTAGTCTAGGTTCGGGGTGAGATGACTTTGAAATATTGGCCTACCCATAGCGGACATTCGAGACTATTGTGTAGAGCATCCTATGGCTTCAAACATACATATTAGAGTTTGCTGGATTAGGGTAGTCATCAGAAGATCTTCAAGACAAATAAGTTATATCGTACCATAGTCCGCAATACATAAACGGTCCCGAATATCGATGCTGACGATATCATGGTAAGTGCTGTTGCCCAAGCAGATACAGGCCCCCTCTGTATCTCCTTGCAGCTGCTCGTGGGGCTCTGATTATCGATAGACTTGACTGGACCTCAAGAGTCAGGTAGCCATCACTTCCGTTGCCACCAGAAATACATACCACCTGTGCAACGCTCCCCACGTCTCCACTTCCCTTACCCGCATTGCGGCGTCTGCCGTCGGCACGGCAAGGAAAGGGAAAGCCGGGACCCAGTTAAGGCCCGAACAGCGTTGTATCAGCTCTTCGTGACAGGACCCATCGTATAAAACCCAGGACCTGCCCAATTAGAGCAATGTATTTCACCTATGCCCAGCTCCGACCAAGGGAATTTCAGGTCTCTAGCTATTTCCTTGGCCAAGAAAGACAGTCACAGTTTCCGGGGTAAGGTCGTTGACTTGCTGGCCTGCATCACCGTACTATTCCGCAACCGTGGCGGTCGGGCCCCTAGTAGGCAGATCACACCTACGTCGCCTCTCTTATTCATCCAACATTCCACTCTTGGGCACCTGGAGGGTCTGGTGGCCAGGAGAATGGGGTTCACACTACAGGCTCAGGACGTGCCAGCCGAAATGGTTGAGCTGGCGGCGAGACATGGGGGGTCGTGGGTTGTCCTCTTGATGGCGATGATTTTACACATGGATTTTCGCCTAGGTCCACTCTCAGCCATACACGCCACATCGATTCTGTTATTCAGGCCGAGTTTCGAACCACGCTATGGCGAAGACATGGGATCTGAGGATGCTCTCATTGGAAAGGGAGGTCGTGGCACGTCTGCGATTGGCCTGCATTGCTGCCTGACCTCTCACCACGAACTGTCCATTGTCCACATGCTCTATGTCATACATGCAGCAGTGAATCGAGGCCTATGGTTTTTTGTTTTCTTGTTTTTTTACCTTTATCCCTTTCCATTTGTTTTTGTGTTCAGATTATGGTGTCGTGAGAATACATACGATAGCATAACTTGTATCTTTTTTTGCCATGGGGCATAAATCATTTAAACTGATCTCCTCTCTCTCCCGTTCCTGTTCTCGTCCTACCATGATCACCGACAAATAAGGTGTGCCCCCCCGTGTGGTAAGACAAGAATCCACATCTTCAACAACAATAGCAGAATGGCCAGAGTCAAGCTCGTCGCTCTCCTGTCAAGTATAATTTCTTCTACGAGGGAGTTATACCAGGAGATAAAGTTTGCCAGTATTCGCCATGCCGCTCTTTCGACTCAGGTGGACAGCACGAAAAAGGTAAGAAGGAAGAAGAAGGACTTTCACATATTTCCCATGCGTCAGTGTTTTTGGTACGTTCGCTAACAGCGCGGAAATGGTTGAATTCAACCAGACCATAGAATTCGCCGCCAATGCCCTTTCCGATCTAATCGGACGTTGCCCCGACGAAGTATTAGGCCATGTCCTCGACTCCTCTCAACTCAAAGCCCTCCTCCGAGACTGCGTCTTCCACGTCGAGAAAGCGAAGGGCATTCTTCAGAAATGCCAGGTCGCCAATGTACGCGGACGACTGAGGTTCGTGCTGAAGAAGGCCGACGTGCAAGCCATCATCCAGGACCTCAACCCCGTTGCGTTATGGTTGTGCGTGAACCTCAGTTGCGTCATCGTCGGGCTTGTCCAGCGATTTTCCAAGGGAGTGGCAGCAGGTGGCGTCACGGCTGATACGGGAGCGGAAGAGCTGTTGCTACTTACGCAGGCCTTTGTTGGTAGAGGAGATATCGAGGAGCAGCTTAGGTCGGCGATGAATTCCGTGGCCGAGTTGATGGCCGTTGATGGCTTTGCCAAGCGAAAGGCGCCGCCGAAGGTGGACAAGGATAAACCTAGACGTGAAGGCAGTCGTGGAATCAGACGGAGGCTTTCGAAATCGCACCGTCCGCAAGAAGCCCTGCTTCGTCGGTCTGGGAAGCAGGGAAAGTCCGGTTATGCATGGCCGTTTCGAAGGACGAGTTTGACGGAACGGAGAACGGCACTGAGGAGTGTCAGTGTCGAAGGTTTGGTAGACAAGAAGAAAGACCAGAAACCTCCTTCACCCCCATCTGCCGGCTGGTCAATACGTCGCGTAGCAAACGCTACTACGCCAGCGAAACAAGGACCCCAGACTCTACCCCAACCCGATGCCGTGCCGGCTGAAGTAAGTCCTCACAGGTACGTCTCATTACCGACCCCGGATGTGACAGACTCGGATGCCAGCACACGGAAGACTGGACGTCTCAGCCCTTCAATGCTCCGTCCACCCCCAGCAGTCCCGACACCTCCCACCAACTCCGAGATTAACCATCAGTCCACGTTCATGAGTGGAGCCATCGGAGCGTTTGACTCGAGAATTAGCCTTGGATTTCAACGGAACCAGCTGGTGAAGGTGGGAATTGACGTATCTGGTACCCAGTCTTCTCCTATGATTTTCCCGAGCTCGAGGACCAGCGGAACCGGATCCTCCAAGTCGTCGCGTGTGAGAAAAGGCGGAGCTGCCCTTGCCCCTTCTAGCGGTGAGATCACCTCCATGGACAACAGCTATTCGGTGATTACGCAGACGACTCATAGTTCATATGGCTCAGGCAAGCCGCCGCCCACTATTACAGCCACAGAGCAGCAATCCATGGGGGATGACGAGAGCACCGATGGCCACTCTGAAGATTTCCTAGATGCCTTTACTAGAATGGCTGCCCAGAGGGACACTCTGGCATCGGACGGCGGAGGCGAGTCCGGACCCAAGGTGAATTTGACCACCTGCGCACCCGGTACGTGGATAGGTCTGGCGGGTTGGTTCGACGCTTCGTGGGCGTTCCTCTTCTTCCAGAGGCAAGATGGCTGGGTGCAGCTTGCCCTTGTACCAGATGATTGCAGCCGAAGCGCCGTCCTTCTCGAACCGATTATCCAGGTACCTCTCGACTCGCCGATGCATTGCGAAGTTGCTCGGGGATATCACGGAAGGACAGTCCTTCGACTTTTCATATTCTTGAAGGATGAGGAACAGTCCTGCTCGCTGGTGGAATGCAGACTCGATTTTGGCAAGGGGATCGAGAACGGAAAGCTGCCCAGCTGGGCGATGGAAAAGTTTGAGATACAATCCTCGGAAACCGGCGGACCGCAAGTTGAGGACTTGGTGGCATGGGACACGGGAATGTCGATATTACTCGCAGCGTCCTCATCGGGCGGAGTCGTGAGCGTCTACGAGCGCACGAGTTTGACAGGGAATTGGGAGTCTATTCCCTACCCGGACAAGATCCCCGTGGAACCGGGCGATTACATCTTCCACACCGAATTGCCGGGGAGTCGCAAGGTACGATTGCGGAAGCTGAACCAGACTGGCATAACGCAGTACGAAGTGGACGGATACGAAAGCTGGCGCGACTTGCACGAGGAGCATCCTCAGCGAACCCCCTTGGACATTCACGACAAGGAAGTCAACTGGCATGGACATCCCCCAAAACGGTTACCCGGGTCTTGTCGGGTAATCCACAACCACAACGGAACCGTCGCCGGAATCTTTTGTCAGACGGCCGACGACGACATTTACCTGTTCCGAGGCCATCCGTGGTGGAACGAGCTCCATTCTCCGCAATTCGTTTGCTCAGTGCAGGAAGGATCGAAATTCCTCGTCTCAGAGAGCCGCCGAGTTCTTCTTTTCGTGTCACGGGAGAACGAGATGAAGAGGATCGACTTTAGTCTGGACGCCGAGGGCGAAGTGACCATCGAGACGACGGGTCCCGTGTTTTCCGAACACTACTTCTCGACAACTTTGAGCGATCTACTGCTGAAGAGCCCCATCAACGATTACCTTCAGTATCGGCCGTTATATCAGTCAAGCAGCGCGTATTACTACAGCACGTCGTCCTCTTCGTCCTCTGAAGGCCAAGAGGTAGAATATGCAGATGGGGAATCCGCCTGGAGTTCTTTGAGAACACGATCGGCGGAGGCAAGTCGGTCATGGTTAGGGTTACCAGAGACCGAGTCGGCGCCTCTGTTGGGTGTACAAGGGCAGCTTTGATTCGAACCAAATTTGAGAGGTATTCACAGACTATTGAGTTATGAGGAGGTAAGAGCACAATCTCCTGGAGATCAATTGCATATTATTATAAACAGCGAATACTGACCTGTGACAATGTTCAGGCTTCTCCTTCATCGACCAGGGACACTGCACTTGAGAGGATTTTGGTTTAGTTTTTGCGTGGAACTTTAATATTGGGCGAGGGCGCCGAGTTACATCTCAAATTTGTATTATAAGACTTGAGGACAGAACTAGACACATCCCCGACTGACAGGGTTTTCCTTTATTATGAATGGTAATAGAGTCATTGGCCGATACGCCACATAAAGTTCAGCAACACTGTCCTTTGTTCCTACTATTTCAGCGGTGCTCTTTCTGGCCTGGCCGCTGTATTTCACACATTTCGATGGAATCTGGGCAACTTGCAAAACATTGGGACCAACTGGGAATTAGATTTTTCAACATTCCTTCGGCCAGAGCGCTGTGCTCCCTGAAGTCGCCAGAACGGCACGAAATTCTATACATTACATGTGGCAGTATCTGTCGGCTCGTTTCTTTTACCTGGTATTTAAGTGGTAAAAGATTAATCGATGTGAATAACGTCGGTATTATCAATGATCATGGCTAGACATGAGCGTCGTGGCATGTTCGCAATGGTGGCGAAGTCCTGATCCCCTCGGCCATGGGAACGAGAAATATGGAAGTCTTGAACATGCGGTTAAGCAGTAGACAGACCTCTACGGTAATTAATATTCCATTTACGGGTTGGGCACCAACCACCAACACCAGGGAGAGGTTGGGCCGTTCTTGGACCGGCACAGCGCTGGAGGAGCGCTTTGGTTGGGAGACCGTCATATGCTTGGTCGCCGTCACCAACAGAACAGCGCCTTAAACGGTTGAAACACCACAACCCTCCTCACGCAAATCGGCCGAACTCGATCCGTCATTCGGATAGTGCAAATCTCACTTCAACACCCCAGACACTTTATATCGTTGACCAGCCTCTCAGTCAACTTGGAAGTTCGGTGTTGTTCGCTTCCATTTGGCTAGCATGCCGCTCGCTCAGATGCAGACAACCTCCTCTATAACGGAGCTATCATTTATCATTAGGTACATCTTGGACGACGCTCGAGGCGATCGACCACAGGATTCTACCTATGATAACATGAGTGAAGTAACCTTGCATCATATTGACCTATCAATAATGACACTTGCAAACGCATATTCCCGCTCCAGTTATAGACCTTGCCGAGCACTATTTGCCAAGTTAGCAAGTGAATAGGAAATGATCAACAGTGTTAAAATAGGTGTCTCATTGGAACAATACGGGAGCCAAAATAGCCACGGGGTAGGTGGGATGAAGCGGTGAATACACACATAGGAGGATGAGCAGTTCATGTAAGAACTACCAACTGCTTTCTGGCAGTCACCGATGCATGTGTTTTTGCTGACCGTACGGTCACAGCCGATCGAGCGAGAGACGAGGGTGTTTGCGTTTGCGTCGGATTCAGCAGCAGGTGCTGCGAGGGTAACCGATAGAAGAGAGGCGACGAGGGTAAGGATTGACACACGCATGATGAACTAGACGATAGTGATTGTAGTACGAAGTATGTTAAGTGGAAAAAGATGCTCTAGCTCACGGGGAGGTTTAATCGTTCGTCAAAAAAAAAACCGTGTTCTTCTCCAGCGTATTTATACTTGTCGCTTCCTAGAATAGATATAAAGCAGACAAATGAATCGCCCCCGTACACCAGATCCATCAGGAGCTCCGTGGTTCTCCTCGGTTTGTGGAAGAATCGGGCTCCGTTTGCTCCGGATCTGGTGAGAGTCTGAGATCCACCAGAGTCAGTCGGCGCTGTGTATTATCCCGGCTTATACCTGCGCAGGAACTTTTTTTTCGGCGCTACCACTACCAATACATCGCCATCGCAATCCACCTGCAAGGCAACACCGTCCATTTTTTAGAGTGATGTTCAATGGCTTTGATTTGACGAGGGCCCCTTCGTCCTGACTTGCCGTGCGGGAGGTGCATAACTCAGTTCCAATTTCCAGTTACCGTCTCCCCATGGGCCTCCAGAAGCGAAATTAATAATCATTTGGCTTATCATGTTGCCGAAATCCTTGACACAGACCAGATGAAACATCGAGGTTATGACGACCATTGTTGCAGTGTATCGTATCATCGAAAGTTGTGTGATGCTGCAGCTATGTCTGTGCTTCGAGGATGGAGGTCAACGATATGATCTGGCGTCCTTGTTGTAGATATGTGGTGTGTTCGTGTTAGCCTACGAAAATAGCTCCTCCTGTGAAGTGGAGATGAAAGAATACTTAAAGGAATATACCGTATTTTTTTTCCTTCCCTCGACACGTTCTTTGGACTTGACAGTGGTTTTCCTTTCAAGCGAGGATCCCACGAGTCTGAGAGGAGTAATCACCCTGAAGCAGCTATCCCCGCATCACAAGAGCTAACATTAGGCTATGTAACCAACCCTTCACCTGGCTGTTAATGAACAATGTATCCCTGCCTGGGCTTACTGTCAATGATACTCTGCTTCGAAACGTAATTACGAGAGCCACAAATGGCTTCAAGTACCACGAAAGGGCCGGCGGAACAGATACTGCGTTGGCACCCCGACTGTCATACTGAGTGGATTACTCGACGATCCGGGGGTTCTCCCTCGTTATTTCTTATTTTTTTTTTTTCTTTTTTCTCAACCATTTTTTCTTCTGCTTTTCGTTAGGAGGGTAAACCATACTCCAGACAAGAATTCCAGAGCTGGATATCAGGTAGCCGGCGTTTTCAAACTCATTTTCTACAGTTTCATACGACCAGACCGGCTGATTATTTATAGTGTCCCACAGCTCCAGAAACATGGACCAGCTTTGGAGTCAATACCCTTAATGAACGATATCTGCGCTGATGATGATGTGGGCAGTCTCTTTTTGATCACAGAACTTAAGGAACTCCTACGTATACGAGTAGACGCTGCTTAAGCCTCCGGGATGCCCACTTTGTTATATTCCACAGGCGAGTTCACAGGCGAGCTGGCTTGATCTTCTGGATATCAGAAATGTGGTCGTGATTGAAACCGTCGATTTCTTGAACTGACGCTACTTAGAATCAGAATCCGGGTTAAAATTAACTCCTGAAAGCTCGTAAATACACTTATTCTCGACTAGCGTGGCTCCGAAGTGTGGGGTCTGGAACTCCAAACTGATGTTGAGCTACTCGTCTTCCCACGCTGCGATTTATACAATGCTGTTAAGATGCCACTGAATCTGCCGTTTCCGAATTACCGCATCCTGAACACGGCAAGACAGAGTAGTTAGAACATGACTCAACAGCGAGATTGTATGTTGGATTAACGAATTGTTGCTTTGGAAATGGCATATTCTGCTCATGATGTGTTGCATCATCCTCCTTGCTTGATCCGTAGGATTCCTCATCTAGCTTTAGTTTCAGTCTGTTATGACAAAGCCCCGTTTCTGGGGCATACAATTAAAATATCCCGTTCTCCGGAATGCTGCTCTAGGTATTCTCTCCCTTACCATTCCCGGATTGCTGAGAATCGCCTTCACCAAGTCGGTTCGTACCCCGTCCAGATCCGTACTGTAAACAGCTACCACCGCTTCGAGGAACTATTCACCCGGCTTCACCGCCACCACTATCAATGAGACCTTTAGGTGAATGTTACTTTCGCTATTCAAGGTTTTTCTTAATGAGGAAATATATCTCATTCAACAGAACAAAACCTATGGCTACGCTAACTACACTAACGTCAAAACAAGCCAGAGATTTTGTCTTCCAATCGTGAGCTTGCCGTCTTCCTTGAGCTCCAAAGGTGCAAGGTACTGTTGTAACAACCTGAGCTGAGCCCCTGCGCTGCTGTCACCCGCGGTGCTTGCACATTGCATCAACGTCGCCGCAGACGTACCCACAGCTTGTCCAAGCTCCTCCGTACTCATAATTTTGGCAGATAACTTTCTAGGCTTGAACCAGTCCTTATTGGCAACTGCCAAGTACGCGGTCGCCCGATCCCGTGGGGTTTGTGGCCTTTGCGACACTGCCGATATCGTGGAAGAGGGAAGGGTAACGATCGCGCGGACAATGCCGAGGGCGGCGGATAGGGGGATGGACACGGACCCGGCCACGGCGCCGAGCGTCACGCCAACGACGTTTCCGCTTTTGGCGTCCCTGGAAATCCCTTTTCCGATATCTTTGGCGTGGGAATAAACATCCTTGGCTATTTCCTTGGGCGTGTCGGCGAGTTTCTTGGTTGTGTCGGCGGCGTGGGCCAGGGCTCGCTCGGAAACATTGGAGGTCAAAAACGCCGACAGCGTATTGAGGAAGGAATACCAGCTCTCGCTTGTGATGCCGTGGCGCAACAGGCTTGGTGGGTATGCCAAGACAAAAGGTGAGGCGGTCTCCGGGCTAGTCTGGGGAATCGCGATAGGGTTGTTGTGGCTGGAGGATGAGGCATGGTTATCGGCGTAGCTAGGTGGAGGGGCGGCGGTAGGAAAATTGAAAGGTAGATCCGCCGTCGGCCCCGAAGCCTTTCGATCGAGTTCAGGAGCTGGCGTCGCTGATAGCCCGTCGTCGTATGGAGGCGGCGCCTGCTCCTGCTCGGGGGCAGAGCGGCGGTTGATAGCTGCCTTTTGCTTCGGGAGGTTCGGATCCATTTCTATATCCTCGAGATTCGGAAGCAAATATAAATACCGCCAAGGCAAGACGGCACAGGTTTATTTGTATTGATGGCAAAGCGAAGACGTGGTGAAGCAAATGGGCGAAGGCGATCCCCTCGTCCATGATGGAGTTCCGTGATGGCGACCGCTGTTTGCGCTGACACACGTGACCTGCAACTCGGAACTGCGATGCCGGGAGCTTCTCGAATCTCGAGCGAGCTTGCAACGCGTCACCGTTGGGGCTGATGGTTACATCCAAAGTCCATGGCTGGACATTCCAGGTTCTCAATGGGATAATGGAAGTGGCGCATAACGGACGTTTCGTTGCTAAGGTGAGATGAGTGCGTGTGCATTCCGTGCTGCTTCGCCACTCCGGCTTTACCGACTGGAGATCGTCGCCAGGTGGAAGGGGAATCATGGATGCGGTTGTGTCTGTCCGTGGATGATGCTGAGGCTTTACTTACTCAATTTAATGCTGCTGTTCTCAGCTGAAGACAATGGGTCTTCATTTTCTCGTCGCTCGCCCAACGACGTGGCGGCTCGTCTAGTATATTCTGTGGGCTTTGCATACCTTGGGAAGGAGAATGAAAACCTAGGCAATAGCGACTCTCTTTTCAGCGTTTGCCGACGGTAGCGTGTGTGTTGGGTGTGTGTTGGGTGTGTGTGTGTGCGCGAATAGTTGACGCCATAGAAAGGTGACCGACCCCAGATCCCTGTTGGTCTATCATGCGATGGGCAGGAGGAAAAAAGAAAAAAAAAATATCAGATCGATGTGCCTTCTTTGAAGACGCATTGGGATTTGAGCCCAATGCGGGGGTCGAACCCGCAGCCTTGAGATTAAGAGTCTCACGCTCTACCGATTGAGCTAACCGGGCAGGCTAGTTTGATTGATGGACTTTTCGATCGTGGACTCGATACATACGCTCTGCATTACAACGCGGCATTCTCGAACTTCTGGTTCTTGAACTTCTGGCAAGAAGTCACACGCCGCTACGAAGTATCTTCGTCTTCAATAGCGAGCAGTTCTCTCTCTCATCGTCTTTATATGTTAAGCTTCAGATATACTTTGGTGGTAGGGAGCGTAGCTGCGAAAGTCCTTGACCGAAATTCCAGCAGAATGTTGTTGATGTCGTCACTGCAGAGCGGTTGACTGCCACGGGCATTCTCCAATGTTGCCCAAAGAGTTCGCTAATACTAACTCCTGCTTTGAGGCCAAGTACTACGAGGACTGAATTGTAGATCATCAAGTCATCACTAGTAGAAAATGTTTCTGCTCTCCTAATCCACGTCCAAATCAGACTCCGCCAGTGGGGTCCAATAAATCACCGACCACCTTACTTTTTAGCTTTAGAAACAAATATTTAAATATCTTAACAACTACATATCAAAAAGATATAAAATTTTAAAATAGACTATAAAAAGTATTTATTTAGTAAACTAAAGTATTTATAAATAATATTTTAATATATAAAAAATTTAATTAATTATAAATCTATAATTTAAATTTTAAAGTTTTTTAAAGTTTTAATATTCATTTTAATTTTAAAATAAAAAAGCTTAGTAAAAAAATAATATTACTATTTTATATTATAAGTATTTTACTTTATAAAAAGATACAAAAAGTATTTTTTTCTATTTATATATATATTTTTATAAATATTTCTATTATATACTATCTAAGAAATATAAAATATAAAATAATTTAAAATAAATTTTTAAAATTTTAATTTTGATTATTTTATATTATATATATTATATATATTATATAACTTATAAAATATAAGCTTTATAAAATATTTTAAAATATTTAATTAAATAAAAACTTTTATATTTTTTAATTTTATTATTATAGACTATACTTTTAATATTCTATTTTTAAATTATAAAAAATAAATTTTATTAAGTTATATTATATATATTAATTTAGAATAGTTTAAAAATATTATATAATACTTTACTACTATATATCTTTTTTTAATATAAAGTAATAATAGTTTATATTATATTAAAATAATATATATATTTTATTATAATAAACTTAAAATTTATAAAGTTTATAATAGCTTATATAATTTAAAAATAATACTATTAAATAGAATAAGTTTTAAGGATTATAATAATATATATAATTATATAGTTTAAATTTAATATTACTATAGAATTCAGGAATTGAAATAGTAGTCTATAGAAGGAGGGTGGTCGGTGATTTATTGGACCCCACTGGCTCTAGGATTATGGATTCCCCACTGTTGTGACAGGTACATTGTCAAATGCGTTCCGAAATTCTCATTTGCCCGGGGCTTCCGTTGTCATTGAAAGTGCGGAGATGGTAGCTGGTAATGGGAGTAAAGGTGGGCAGCTAAGGCGAGGTTGAATACGTCTAACAGTCGATACTCTGCGGACTGATCATGGGGAAATTCTTGATGAACTCACGCGGGAAATTGCGCTGCAATCCAAGAGCGAACCACATTTTTCTTCGGATTGGTTGTCAATTTTTGCTTCTTGTTTTTCTCTTCGCGAAGGCTTGGGCTTCCTCTCCCCTCCTCTATAATTCGTTTGGGGGTAAACTCTTTGATGCCGTCTCGTCTCGTGCTACCTCTGCCATCTTCGAGGTGGTCGTCACGGCGTCTATGACTCGAGACCTGTAAGGGTAACATCGCCTTTTACATCTCCTTCATCTCAAGTATATTTGGAATGAAGACGGCGCCAGCGATAGCAGGAAGAGACTTAGTATCACCTCGATGAAGCAAGGTAGTGGCACTCCAGTGCAGAAGAAAAGGATCTGTGTTAGAAAAGAATCAATACTACAGATTAGTGTACCATGATATCTCAACTCCCAATTCGTTGGGGAGAATGCGTGGGTCAGAAGGTAGGATGAAGTCTCCAGAGTTGAGGTCTATAGGAAAGAGTCTTGGGACGACTGGAAGATGCGGAACGCCAGCGCAGCTAGGCGACTTGCCGACAAAAGGAGCAAAAGAACGAACAACACTTTTTTTTTCTCTTTTTTTGCCAAGACAAATAAGACTCAGAGGACTGATGATAAGAGGATTCCCAACACAAGGTGGGTAGACGAGAGGAGATATCTAGGCTCGCAACTCGAACCTCTTCGCCCCGCATGTTAAGGGAAAAGCAACACAATGTTGTTCCTGGTGAATAGCAACATAGCCCTACATCCTCATTTCAACATCTCAACATCGTAATGCTAAAGTATAAAGTAAATTACGGGCGGCTGTGCTTTGAGGATGGTTTGTAGGGGGTGGCAAGGCAAAGGCGTGGCGTCGCAGAACATATGCCCCCAGCATCGAACCACCACACAACAGGGTGATATCCCAATGCCTGCGTCTTCTAGCCCGCTCGTATAACGCCGCCCACTTGTCAAATTCTAGAGTCGAGCGGGATAGTCTACATAATTTTACATGGAAGTCATATGGAGGGTGTTTCCTAGAGCCAGAGACGTTCTGAAGGAACGTGGATGTTATTATTATGATAATCCCCATCGAGCCACTTCTTGCATTACAGAGTTTCGAAACATTCTAAGACAATACCCCCATCGTTAAAGTGGAAAAGAAAGGCTATCACCCCCCGATCGATGAGCAGAAGGCAGTCCACCTCCACCGGCAAAAGAAGCGCCGTCGCCACCCTCTTGTAGGTCTACAAAAGAAGGGCTACCACCTCCTTGTCGATGAGCAAATTAAGCGCTGCTATCACCTCCTAGCGGATCGCCAATGGAAGGATTCTCTCGCCTCCTCATGGATTGGCAAACGAAGGGATGCTCTCACCTCCCGGTGGATTAGCAAAGGAAGGGTGATATCCTCGTGCTGGATTAAGACGGGCCGCTATAGCCTCCGTTTGGATCAGCGAAAGAAGAACCATCACTTCCTGGTGCATCAGCAAAACTCCCATGGCTGAAACCATCGCGACGAGTAACGATTCCGTCAGCCCATCTCCACGACACAGCGATTTCCCAAGTTTCAGACGGCAATGGGCTGTAGAATGACCACTTTTTTCGGAGGCCGTCCCATTGGCCTTGGGCTTTAGCCTGAGAAATGTCCGACCCTCGAGCTCCAACTGTGGTCATGCCCTTATTGATGTTGTCGATAAGATCGGCTACTCCTTTTGCAACCGCAGCTTTGGTATCACTGACGTACTTATCCATATAAGACTGGAATTCTCTTGTGAAGAACGAGCCTCCGAGATGGGTAAATGGCTGGATAGTTGGGTAAGCAGATGCAAGATCGGAGTCCATCTGTTTACTACATGTCGGGGATGCTCTGTCAGAAAGTTTCACTTCAATAGAAAAAAGCACAGGTGAAAATATCTGGGAAAAGGCGGACTTTGGCGGAGGAGAAGAGAAAGGAAAAACGTACAAGGCTCTATGGATCCGGTCATTCGTTTGCTGCATGAGATTCATAACATCAGGGTGATTCGAAATGTACACACCGAGCCTGATATGCTCTAAAAGATCAATCTTGGAACGCAAGTTCTCCAACGCCTTGCTAATTGGAATGGGCTTGTCCACGCCACTAGCTATGTTCTTCCTCATTGCGTTTGGAAATTGCGCCGCCTGGTCCCATATTATCCCCTAGGTTTCGTGACGTTATTATTCTGTTCAAGTTCGTGGAGGAGCGTGAGGCGAGGAGGGCCTTGTCATCATCTTCTTACCTTGGAAAGGCTATTCAGTTCGGCCGTCATCCCGACAAAATCCAGGTTGGGTTTGGAGGGTAGAGAGAGATAAACCTGCCGGAGGTGGTTTTCGTTTCCGCGGTTGCCGGGTGACACCACGTTAAATATGTACTTCTTAAAGTCTGTACAGCTGATTTTGCCTATGCCGTTTCCCGTAACTCCATCCAGATCAGGAGCCGTGTCGTCAATGACGCTGGCGAGGAACTCGCCCAGCCAGCTCTTCTCCCACGCGTGATCCATCGATGGTCTCTGTGGATGCGAATTGCTTCTCGGAACGGTGTACTGGCTTATGGGAATTTGCGTCACGGTCGGCGTGCAGGCAGTAGGATCAACAGTCCGGGAGAACCACCGAGGCACTGCCTGGCTTGCCACCTGGTCTTCTTTGCGCCCCGGGAAACCCTTTAGGTCGGCTTCGAAAAACTCCCAGCCGCTCGGGTATCCAGGGATAGACAAAGGTTTATCGCTTTTCCAGGCATCGGAGACGCGGCAGCTACCAATGTCCCCGACAGCCTTACTCTTTGCTCGGGGAAGGATCGTCACACGCCCTGCAATATCCCGACGGCGTAGGTCTGATCTGTTGCTGGGTAGCTCGTCGTCTTCCCCAGGAGGTTCAAAATCGAGGCCGGGAACTTTGGAGAGAGACCAATCGGGACACATCAAGGGACATGAGTCTCCGCCGTTCTTGCCATCCTCTAGTGAATCGGCGGTTCCGGCTCCAGTAGGTGCAGGGCGGCGGCTACACGGTGAGCGGGTAGTTGTCGTGGTGGTGCCCGTTACGCTGCATCCAGTGGTGGTGCGGAAACAGGTTGTGGTGAAGCAAGTTACCGTGGTAGAGGACGGGTTCAGGGTGGTGGAGCTGCAGGTCACGGCGCAGTCCTTGGCAGTGCGAGTGGTAGTGCAGCTACTCGTACTTTTGCTCGACGTCTGCGTCGTCGTCGTCGTCGTTGTCTTGCGTGTTGTGGTCGGGGTGCGACTCGGAGAATGACTCGGCGAAGGCCTTATTCGGAGGCTTGGGCTCTGTGGGAGGTATGACTTGGGGCGGCTGGCAGTCTCCCACCTTGACAAACAAGAGCTGGATGCACGGTAACGAGAACTTGGGGAGGCCCGGGAAATTGAACAAAACATTGGGAATGTGAGGCAAGTTCCAGACGATAAGACCGCTTCCCTTTCCCTTCCCGCATTCGGGACATCCCACCAGAACGGGGACAACGGTGCTTGAACTATCCGCCCCTGTCGTCGTGATCCATGTATTGGTTGTCAAATCAGATCTTGCGATTGTTTGGATGGAAAGCCCTGAAGGGGTGGTTGTTATGGTTGAGGTTACATCCGGGATGATTGGGGGGTTGGTTTTGGTCGTCTTGGTTGTAGAAGTGGTTGTGGTTTTGATGGGAATAACTTCCAAGGTTGTCTTGCTACTCTTGATAGGGACTATCTCCGAAGTCGTCTCATCTGGAATAGGAACAATCACCAAGGACGTCTTCCGACTCTCGATAGGGACTGTCTCCGAAGTCGTCTCATCTGGAATAGGAACAATCACCAGGGACGTCTTCCGACTCTCGATAGGGACTGTCTCCGAAGTCGTCTCGTCTGGAATGGGAATAACCACTAAGCTTGTCTTCCTACTCTTGATTGGGACTGACTCCGAACTCGTCTCGTCTGGAATGGGAATGACCTCCAGTGTCGTTTTGGGCCCGATGGGGATGATCTCCAAGACAGTTTTTGACGACGACTGCGAATCATCTGCATTCGCAACGCAGGCGAATAGCAATAGAAGTGACGAAAAAAATATAGAACGCTCCATAATGGGCGGTCAGCGGGTATTCTAGAGCTAGTTTGGGCACAATAGAGTGGGAGAGTGATCAGTGATCCGCCTTCACGCTGATTATATACATGATTGAAAACACTTTTCCATCGCATCTCAAGTGCAAGAGACCGACAGGGCCACCAGGCTGGGAAAATACAATACGGAAGGGCTCGCTTTGCTGTGCTACGCACCAACATCCGCCTGGGCCTCCGTGGTATTGTTTGACTGGCTCGTTGACCATTCACAGCCCCTTGGGTCATTTCGTCGGTCCGAGCCTGGTCTCCCTAGGTGCTGAGACATGACCGGAACCCTTGCGGAGGTAGATTCGGAGGTGGCTGCGCCTCGAAGGAGCACAGATACGGGGCTTGGCTTCGATCAGCTTCGACCCTCGGAGGAAGCAGGCTCTAGCCTTGCCAGGTAAACAAATGCCCCCTGCGGAATGGCATGGAGATCTTCTCTACCATTGGCAGTTGTTTCGCCCAGGAACTCTATTTTCGTCCTGGCAGTGCATTTGCCAATTGGCCCAGGCAGCTGACCACGTCCTAGACTCCTGAGTGAGTGGCTGTTGTCGCGTATGAGGGGAAATCCCACTGCCCCCTTTCTCTCTTCTCTTGGCTCTCTTCTCTTGGCTCTGCATTCTTGCAAATTCCAAGACAAAAGAAAACTGTGAAAAGAATAATAAAAATAATTTGACAAAATTAGAAGAGGCCACAGAGATTATTCTACCAAGGTGACAGAGGCAAAACCATCTCATCGCTGTCGTGCTTCCTTTCATTTTTTTTCCCCTTAATTCTTTTCCGCTTTTACAAAACACTCTCTCATCCCCCTACCCACTCCCCAGCCATGGTGTTGGATGATGAACAATACCAGTGCCTGATTTGCGGCTGCATATTGCAAGAATGGGATGACGAGGGCTCTGAACTCGCGGGGAAAACGGCTTGGTGGGCTGACGTCGGCTTGCTGTGTGATCCCGATGATGAAGTCGGCCAGCTCGAGCCACGTCTAGCCTACAACGAATTTGACCCGCGGTGGGGGGTCGATATTCCGCCCGATCTACAAGAGGGCTGCATACGGCCGCGATACCAGGCTTCGGATATTGAGGTGCACGTTGCTACCCACTTGAAAGGCCCCCTCTTCTATCGCCTGGAGCATGACGGGACAGAGCTTCTCGTGAATGTGGACAAGGACGAGACGGCAGATGACACTTTCGATGGTCGTGTCTACCTACCCATTCATGCAGCATGTCTAGAAATGGTACAGAAAGTCTTCGCATCGAGGCCGAGCGCTGCTCTAGTGAATGACATGCGAGGCCTCTGGACTGCGCTTCGTTGGAGGCACGGCATATCCTCCATCTGCAGAAGGAGGTTCCCGGGGGTGAATATGCCCACCGAGCACCATTACTTCATGCCGTGGTGGGAGTGGTTCGAAACCGAGGCGTATGCGGAGGCTCCATGGTCTGGCCTATCCGATATCCCCGGGGCAACGCTTAACGAGGTGAGTTTCCATTTCACAACTTCACAACCCCTGACTGGAAAAACGAGTGCCACTAATGGATCACCTGTTAGGCTTTCGCGACGAGCCCGTTAGAGGTGGATGATCCGACACCGGCAATTTTACACAATCTGAAGGCGTATCGACCAAGTCAAATAGATGAATGGGCCAACAAGACTGCTCTTCAGATCGCCTCGTTACCGCAGGAGATCCTAGACCAGATTCTCGCCTATCTCGGTCACCAAAGTGACATTCCTCAAGTGCCGACCCGTCTCCTTCCTCAGAGCCTATGGAAAGACCAACTCAAAGGCGATACCTCTAGCGGCTTGTGTCTACTTCCATGGCTTTGGGATATCGACAGCCAGCTGGTGGACGCCAAAGCTGCCGAGCCCTGTCCAGCAGGTGAAGAGTTCGAATGGGACTGGGAGCGACTGGTCAGACAACTCAATAGCGGCGTGGACTTTGGAGTTCGCTCCGATGTGCCCGCTAGCGTCGATCCGTACGACCCGAAGACTGATGGCTGGAGAGACCTCTGGATCTGCACCGGCTACCACAGCATATTCGGTAACGCGACCTTGGTACGCTTGCACAATCGGAGGCGCATATGGCAGCTTCTGGAAGAGATGTTTGTGGGTGATGTGGTGCCCTGGCCACCCAGCGGGCCGGGGTCTAGTGGAAACGAACCCGGCCCTGCCGTCGACCGCTTTATCAGGCTGCACTGGTCTCAATCTGGAGAGATCACCGAGCCGAGATGGATTTCTAGCGTCGACCTTAGGGAGATCCTGCCTCGACAAGTGGGAGGCAAGGTGTGCTCAACGAACTTACGCTCGAACGGTTAATTAGTGCACATACTAGAGAATATTGCATGATAACGAGTGAATCATGGGAGCAGCCGAGTTACGGAAATGGACGAGATTCTTCACTGTCAAGTCTAGGAACGGACGAGTCTCTTCCACATGAGCCCAGTATGTGGCATCTAGTCATAAAATACCTTGTAGATGCTGCCGGAGTATTCCAGGTTTTGTTGACATTCCGAACCAGGATATCTCGTCGCTCGACATCAGCATCCAGACTTCTACCTACACCCACAGTCCATATCGACCATCCGGGACCAGTACATATACCAAGCAACTACTCCAGACTTGGCATTTCTGGTCCCTGCGGGTTGGCAACCTCATTAATCGGTTGAGTCTGACGAAGAGGGCAACCCGGAAGATAGCTAGCATGTACGTCATACACAGTTCAGTTCGAACATTTCTTTCAATTCAGATTGGCCTCTCGCCTCGGGGTATGCAGCAGCTGCGATCTAATAACGGCCTCAGTATCTAACCACCCGACAACAGAGGAGGAACACTCCATCTCGGCATCTGTAGCAAAATGGATCGGGCCACGGGCCTAGTTCGTCACGTTGACCCCCGCTGTCATCCCTGCCGCGAACGCGGTTTTAGCAAGGGCTCAAAATTGCAGGGTCTGCGAACTTGCATCAGCCCCACCAACATGGCCTTAGAGCTTGCTCTTTTCAACTCGGCGCTCTTCTTAGCAATGGGAGTGGAAATTGGGACGGGAATAGGGGGAGAGGCAGTCAAATACTCATAAAAGGACATCGCGAACATGCAGGTGTCATAGATCTGCTTGCTTCGATTGTAGGGTTATTCTATTCACTCTCTTCATCAGTCGCTCTTTTGCCGAGAGAGAACCAGAGGTTCTCCCGACTCCAGTCATTCCTTCTCAGTATACACATTCGCTTCTCTTTTATTTGCATTGATTCCTTGGCTAGCACGAGGATCCTCGATTTTCAATAAGTGAAAGAAACCCTCAGACCTCAATCCTCTTTCGAACCACCATCCGCGATGAAGTTCCTCATCCCACTTCTCCTCGCAACCTCCGCTGTGATGGGCCGGGTTTGCAAGCCTCGACACTCACACCCCTCCAAGGCAATCGACGATGGCTCCATAAATACTCGGGATGCTGCCATCCCCGTCAGCACCACTATTCCACGAGCCAGTGTCTCCTCGGTCCCTCAGGTCAGCGCAAGTGCGCCTGCTCATGAAGACGAAGTGAGCCCTGCCATCTCTGAGGCTGCGCCTCGAACAACCCTCGCCACTTCAGTCGCGCCCACCACCCCGAGTGAAACCTCCGAGCCTGAGACTGGCTCATCAACCGAGCTCGGTGGCGAGTCCGTTTCCGGTACGTCTACCTTCTACGGCGGTGACCTCGCAGGCGGAAACTGCATGTTCTCGACCTACACCCTTCCTTCGGGTATCTACGGAACCGCTTTCTCCGGCCAGCCTTGGAGCAATGCCGCCAACTGCGGTGCCTGCATTGAGATTACTGGCCCCAGCGGTACCATCAAGGCAATGGTAAAACTCTCTCATGATGCATCATGGAAGAACAAATGACACTGACCTTTCTCTCCCAGATCGTCGACCAGTGCCCCGAGTGCACCAAGGGACACCTCGACTTGTTCCCTGACGCCTTCACAGCCGTTGGCGGCACTGACGGCGTCGTCGATACTTCGTACAAGTTCGTCACCTGCGGCATCACCAGCCCCCTGATCCTCCACCACAAGAGCGGCACCTCCCAGTACTGGTTCTCCATGCAGGTCGTCAACCATAACGAGCCCGTCAAGAGCCTCGAGGTGTCCACCGACGGTGGCTCTACCTGGGCGGCAACCACCCGCAAGGATTACAACTTTTTCGAAAACTCCAACGGGTTTGGCACCCAAATTGTTGATGTCAGAGTCACCAGCACCACTGGCAAGACCGTCATCGTTAAGAACGTCGGTGTCGAGTCAGACGCTGAGTACAAGGCTGACTCCAACTTCTGAGCAACAATAAGGGAGCCGTCGGGGATCGGGCTGGGAAATGTCTATGATGCGACCTCGGTCTCATCTCAGCATCCTTGGGGAACGGCTCCAACAATGCGGCATGCTGGGAAGGTCAACCAGCGCCATTTTTTTTTTTTTTTTTTTTTTTTTTTTGGTCTTTTTATCCATTACAGCTGCAATCTTTGGTCCTGTGGATTAGACAACAAAGGGAACAGGCGACCCTTTGAGTCCTGAAGAGAAGAGACTGCATTATTTCTACGTCTCACAGTGTTTTACCTCCTCGAACAAAGAAAAAACTGTCTGAGATTCTAGTATGGCGATAGATATAGATATATATTTGAACCCATAGACATCGTATATCATGTGTAGCCAGCCCTAGCTGGTAAATATCAAGTTGTCCTCTACTCACAACCTCGCAAATCTTTCCGGTTATACGGCATTATACACCCGTGTTTCTATTGCGCACATATGCCCCGTCTTTTGTAATTTAGTTGCCTTGGTAAGTTGGCCCACAGGGAGCTCATAGGATTCAGAGATGGTGGTATTAAGGCGAGGCTAAGACAGATTCCACCGTTTTGCTATATCGGCCGGGATACCGATCTTCTCTCTCCAAGACCATGAGCTCAATTAAACGGAGCAATCGATCAGTAAAACTATTGCAAAGTAGGTCCATTTGGGCCATGAGGCGAGAAACGCCTTCAGGGCCCTTTGGCAAAGACCCATCCAAAGCCCTTATGGTGTGGTGGTTAAAGACGAATGAACCCGAGACGGACCAAGCGGAGGCTACCACCGCTAGAACCCAAACCGTGAGACGAGGAGACAACGTGTTGTTTTCGGTCCCTAGAGGCGGGAGGCGCACCTTCTTGCAGGTCTCGACAATGCCGATGATTGACAGCACCACGGACGGCACAGCAAATGCAAGTAGGATATCGCCGATGGCGACCTTTCCTCTTAGAACAGTCCCTGGTGGTATGCTCAAGAAATAAAGGAGTAGTTGGCAAACCATGGCGAGAATCCATATAAATGGGTACGCAAGCGTCAAGCCAAGTTGCCTAGAGTTCATGCAATCGTCAGGATTAAGACAATGGCAATTTGGAATGTCCAAAAACGTACCAGTTTCCCCCATAATACTCAGTCACTGCCCGTCCGCGGTTCACAAAAGCTGCATACCTCCAATACTGAATTCCAACGTGTACGGCAGCGACAAGAATTGATCCTGCTAGAAAGAATGCTTGGATAATGCTCATTTGTGGATCTGGCCAGTATTCGCCAGGATTTGGAACTTCGGTAGTATTATCGCCCTGACCTTTTTGTAAGTCATAGAACCCATGCTACCCAGGCTCCATTTGACAACGTGACATACTTCATTTTGACTATTTCGGCGCCTGGTTGCTACGGCCAGGTCTGTCCCGGTCCCTCCGGCGTTAGTCTTTGGTGGTTGGTTTCGACAGTGCTCCTCAGGCAGGTCGACGATGCTCGGAGGCTGTTGGAGGTGGCGGTTTCGCAGCTGAGTTGCAAGTTGCTGCTGCTGGGAAAAAAGTGTGGCAAGTGGCCCATCTTCTATGGCTTCGGGCTGCGACACCACGAGTGGAGGATCACGCTCACGCCGAGCGTTGATGAACGGTTTGTACCGCTTGGGAAGCCGACTTGGGCTGGGGATAACCAATTTCATGAGTAATAGGGAAACCACGTCGACAAGGGCCAGGGAGTGAAGACAGATCACGGCGTAGTAGCTTTTGAATATGTGCTTTTTCGTCCTGGATGCTCGGCTGGCCTCCTCTAGCACAGGGAAAAGAATAGCACTGCAAATCAGGGCAGCTGAGCAGAGACACAGACTAAGCGTTGATGAGACGGCAGCTGGCCTTGAGGACCTCTCCGTTGCGAAAATCGCATAGATGAAGATTATGGGGGAGTCGAAAAGCGGCAAAATAATCCCAAACACGGCGAGGAAGAGGTGCGCGGCACCGGGTCGAGTAATGTTGCTTCCCCCTGGAGTTTTGCCATAGTGAGAGTCGAAAATTGCCCACGCCGGTCCTATCGACAGGGCGAACCTTGGTAGGGCAAGAAAGACACACAGGACAGATAACCACTCGCCCAGGTAAGTTGAAAACATGCCATCTGGGGCGTAGGGACAAGCGATCCTCTTCCGCAGCCCTTGCTTCTCAACTCGAAATAGGTTCGTGTCGTAACGTCGGGGCAGAGCAGGGTCACTCATCCTGGATGAGGGGAATACTAACGCTTAGACGACCGGCCGCGGGTTCAATAGGCTCTCTCTCTCCTCTTGGCTAGGTTAATTACAACATTATAGTGGTCAACATTGGAAAAGTTCTTGCAATGATGCAAAAAGAGAAAAGCGATCAACTGCGCCTCCACGTGACTCCCCCGCCCTGTAAGATTGGAGGCAAGAACGTGCATGAGACCTGCAGCCGCACAGCGCACAGCGGCTCCTATCCTCCAACAAGTGTCAGTTGCAACTTTCAACTTCCAACTTCCAACTTCCATGGGGGCAAGCTCCAGCTAACGGTGCAATTCCGAGATGTCCCTTTGCGAAAGCTGCGCCCGGTTCGACGTCCAAGCCTTTAAAGCAGACCCCAAACGCGAAATCGCGGCCCGCGGGATCCCCTGTTCGACCATTGTAGACGGAGCCAACGCGGGCTGCAATTTCTGCTCTCTCCTCATCTCCGCCTTCGAAGACGAACACGATGGCGTGGCCCGCGCATCTCTTAGCCGTTGGTTCGAGATTATTCCATCCAGAGTTTCGCCGCCCAAGCCCGGGGCGATTGGATTGGGACTGGAGGCGGTACAAGTGGCTCTGTTAAAGTCACCTTCACAAATTGGGAGTTCAACCCACATCGATACTATTCCAAAGGTAACTTTCCGCGTGGCGGCCGATCCAAGTACGGAGAATCTTGCGTGTTCCACTCCATTCGAGGCTATAAAATTTAGCCAAGCGGGGTTTAGGGATACTAACTTTGTTCCGTACTATAGAATCCACGGCGGCAAGAAGCGGTGATGTCGCCGGGCTGATTCCCCAAGACGATCCGCTTAACAAAAGCTCACTAGCGCACATGAGGTCTTGGCTCGATAATTGCACTGAGAAGCACAGAAACTGCTCTATCTCTATTTCGGGCGCACTATTGGACCACCGGAATGCTCCGCTCCCCACGCGCTGTTTAATGATTGACGCAGTGGATGAGCATGGGGACCTCATATTCCACCTGCAGGAGACTCTTGGCAAGACAGGCTGTTATATCACGCTAAGTCATCGATGGGATGACGATACTGAAACAAGCAAGACGACGGTACTCAACGTCCAGGATAGGAGGCTAGGCAAGTCACTGAATGTTCCTCCATTGTTCAGGGATACTCTCCACCTCGCTCACAAACTTGGTGTGCCGTACGTTTGGATCGACTCGGTATGCATCATACAAGACGGAGGAGAATGGGCTACCGAGTCGCTCAAGATGGCGGATTACTACCAACAGTCCATCTTAACTATCTCTGCGGCTTCTAATTCTACCGCCACCGAGGGGTTGGCGTTGTTCAAAATTCCCGTCGAGCGGATGCCGACGCTGGCCAGGCTACCGTACCGTGATAAAGACGGGCAACAACGGGGCTATATATACCTCTACCAGACGGCGAAATCCCTCCTAGACAGCTATCAAGACATGCTCAGCAAAGCCGACTTGTTGAGGCGTGGCTGGGTGTTTCAGGAGTGGTCCCTCAGCCGACGAATAGCCTGCTTCGCCTCACACACACCGGGCTATCGCATCTTCCTTCACTGCCAACAAGAGCCTCCGACTAACGAAGTTGGCGATGTGGTCCCGATCCGTGAGTCGGCGATATATTTCTGGGGCGACCGGCTCCGGTTCGCCACAAACTCACCGCTCTTGCTGTGGCACCAGTGGCAAGTAGCTGTACAGAGATATTCCGCCGCATCGCTTACCAAACCCGAGAAGGATCGTATCATTGCGCTTGCGGGGGTGGCGAAAGAGTGCCGTGAAGCGATTCGGATGCTGGCAAACTCTGGCTCTTACGAGAACGAGAGAGAGGAAATTACGCCGTCTGTTCGCCTTAATAGGAGAGACAGTCTGGTTGGGGCATACGTCGCGGGACTTTGGCTGACGGATATCCACAGCGGGCTTCTGTGGAGTCAACGCTGCGAGCGATCTAACGAGCGCCAGCGTATTCCTGGTTTCCCCACGTGGTCTTGGGCTTCGATCCTTGTCCCAGTGGCCTGGGATCATGATGACCAGAAAAGGTCCGTGAAGGTGGCTAGACTTGCGGGGGTGACTACCACCGACGGAATATTCCACGGCCCCGTAGGTATTAACGCGGAAGGAAATGCGAGCAAGACAGAAGCACTGAAATACCTAGAAATCGACTGCATGTTTGGAGTTCTTCACTTCCGTGGCTGCTTAATTCCTGTCGGCGTTATTGGATACATGACGGAAGACCAGTGGATCCGTCGATTCGAAGCTCAGCTTCCCGGTCTCAACGTCAGCATGGATGGGGATTGGCGAAACGTTCTCAAGATAAACCTGCCATCACGGCCCTCTACCGTGTGCGGCTGGGGAACGCTCGAGCACCCAGACTTCCAGATCGAGAAGAGAGCCGAGCCTCTCGATGCTCTCTACGCCTTCCCGGTATCACGGGGTTCGACGTCTCGGACAAGCATCGGTGGTACTTTTGCTGACTTTTGGAATGTGGTTTACGTGGCGCCAGTCGGGGGCGGCTACGAAAGGGTGGGAGCTGGGTGTATCTTTGGGCCGGATGTTGAGAAGGGGATCAAGGCAGCGGAGCATATCGAAATCAAACTTTGCTGATATGTTGACGGTCGAGGTGTCCATTTACAAATAAGCCCTCAGTTGAACTTTGTATGTGCTTGTTAGTGACAACCAATACGGAGAAAATAGCATTTGAGTGCACGAGCAGCTC
This sequence comes from Scedosporium aurantiacum, assembly GCA_000812075.1. Lineage (NCBI taxonomy): Eukaryota > Fungi > Ascomycota > Sordariomycetes > Microascales > Microascaceae > Scedosporium > Scedosporium aurantiacum. The sequence goes on from JUDQ01000388.1 coordinate 28,566, forward strand.
TCCCTAGACCTAAGTCAAGGTCGTGATACTGGAGGATTCGGGTTCGATGATGATCAGACGATGAGATGTGCGTGAGACGAGTCGCAGCAACGCAACGTCCTTGTACCCGAGATGTCGGACGACGTCGTTGATGAGCTACCTCGGAAATTTGAGAAACATACATCTGCGTTTGACTTGCCGCCGCTGCTACTAACGTCGGCAGTATCGGCTTGCCATGCATGCATTAAGAAGGCCAGCAGACAGACTTTCAACTTTGTGTCTCTGAGGCCGGAAAGTGACATGCCAATGACTGCTCCGCATTTTCCCGACGAGGCCAGTCAAATGGTAACTAGAATCGGCCTAGAAGTCGCAGTCATCGTATTCCGGCCTTCCCGAACTTCGTCTTGGCAGTCAGACATTGAGCCGTTGTGCAACCTCCCATTCCCTTGGGTGAGATTCCGTGGCCAGAGTAGCACTTTTGAGACTTGCACCTGAGGCCGGCGATATCAAAGACGAAACGCCTCGGTCAAAGACGAAACGCCTCGGGCTCTTTAAAGTGAAATCGAGAGCGAAAAGAGCGAGCATTTTAGCCGAGGTGTACTGAAAAATGGCCAGTTGCTACGAATATAAAAATGAAAGTCTAGAGTCTATGTATTCCCAAATCATGTCCTGCCCAAACAAAGTAAAATATCAATCGCTAATATCGCTCGCTCTGTGCACAACTGCACTCAATCAAAATGCCGACCAGACACACACGCATACACCCACCTAATTCTTCACGGAACCGACAGGAGAGGTCTCGCTCATTTGGTAGTCCGATTGGTCGGCCGACCGGTCCTCCTTGGTCAAGGCCCGCCTGCGGTTGAAGACGGGTCCGGGGTGGCCGGCATTGAGCAAGAGAACGGCGATGCACATCATCCTAAGGCTGGGTTAGAATCTATACATGCCCTTTTTTCTATTTGAACTACGATGGAAGGAAGGGGGGCTTGGAAGGGGTGGGATTGCAACATACACCGACTCAAAGGCAATAAAGAGGCCCTCGTCACGGAAAAGCTCGCTGAAATATCCCTGACCGAGCTCAACAATCCTGTAAACGCAGCGAATGAGGACAAAGAACGTCGCAGCAAACATGAACCCGAGGAAGGTCATCAACGGCTTGTCGAGCCTGTCGCGGGACGGCGAACGGCGGGCGCGAATGACGTAGTCGGCAAAGGCGACGCAGAAAGTCACGAGGGTGACGACCTGGAAGATGAGGCCGGCGAGGGAAATGTCCTCGCCGATGTTGATGTCGTGCTCGGTGGCACCGGTGCAGGATAGCGCACCGCCTAGGGCCTGAAGGACGAGGGAGACGATGTCGCAGGGGATGAAGACCCAGTAAAAGAGCTGGGGCTTGAAGCGGGAGACGGAGGCGTCGACGTAGTTTGCCCTGGAGGGATGAAGAATTAGAAAGAGAAACGTGGACGGCGTGACGGTGATGGGACATACACCTGAGAGAGAAGGACGTAGATGGCTGAGCAGAAAAAGACCGGCGCGATGGTGATGCAGACTGTTTCGGTTCGTCCTCGTCAGCTTCCTTTCTATGATGATGAGAGCAAAGACATGAATCCATCTTCCATACTAATTTGCATCAAGAACCCGCTAAAGTCAAATGGATTTCCGTGGATGATCAGGCGTCCGATATATCCCACAATCTCGAGAATGCATCCGCTAATCATGCTCGCCATGAAGCCCCACGATTTTGTCCGTACACCCTGCCATGTGTGTACAAGCATTGACAAGGCAAAGACGACGATGAAGACGATGTTGGAGGGCGTGTTCGGCTGATACCGAAGGAGACTTGCTTCGAGCGGACAAGTGTCGAGAGTGCAGTTGGCCTCCGGGCCGAATGCTATTAGACCGTTTGGAAGCTGCCTCATTTTTATTTATTTCTCTTTTTTTTTTTTTTAGAATTTCCGCGTTTATTTTTCGCCTGTCTGTCGAGTGGGGGGAGGGG
>JUDQ01000389.1:0-10843 GCA_000812075.1 Scedosporium aurantiacum
TTTCGGCTATGAAGGGATACTGGGGGGGGCGGGGGACGGGGCACAGTAAGGGAGGAAGAGAAGAGAGCAGGACCTGGGCGTCTTGGCTTCCGGGATTTGCGGATCGATTCTAGTTCGCCGTCCGTCATGACGGGATTACATCTTGAACCGAGCTCTACCCCTCCCTCCCTCTCTCTCTTCGAGAGGGCCTCGCCTTGGGATGTTCGCAGCTTTATGGTGTACCCTCCCATTTCCCAATCTACCGCTCAATAAACCCCTCAGGCAACAAGAGGACGATGCTTCGTTTCTCACACCCGTCGCTTCGCAGAGAAAAAGGCAACACCCCCTCCTCTTCGCCACGAAGTCGATATTCTCCGACGGGTGATGCGTCTCGCAACTAATTAACACACACCCGCCGCAAAACAGGCGAGTATACGTTACAAGCACGGAAGTAGATACTACCCGAAGGGGAGAAGACAAACTAAAAGCCAGCGAGGTATGCGAACTGGGAGACGCGGCCTGGATCTTAGATAAACAAGGTTTGGTTCTTATATGGGAAGAAAGGACAATGGGTCTTCACATCCGACGCAGGCACATTCTGGGATGCTTTTATCTTTTTTTTTTTCTTTTCCTTTCTCACACACCCCTCCACCCTCCCCCCCTAACCTCAGTCCCCAGGGATGGATGAGGTGATGTGGCGAGGGGGGATAATACCAGGCAATTCGATTCCGGGTCGTCGAAATCTGATCGGGGCAGGTTGGAGTTAGTGTATATAAATGAGGACACAGCCCCGGGTTTTGCTCCTTCTTTGTCCGTTGAGAAAGCTAGATCAGTCTTCAATCTCTTGCACATCTCTGTCCCACCTAGTCATTCGTTTTTTTCTCCCATTTCCAATCTTTCTTAAGGAAGCGAGCAAAGGATCGTTTTATCTTCCCTAATTCGCGTAGCATTTACTCGAGCAGACATACCAGCCATGCAACTGACAACCACCCTCTTCTCCCTGCTAGCCGCCACCGGCGTGTCCGCACAGCGAAGTCGCTGGAGGACGACCGTCGCGCCGGCTCCGACGTCGGCTCCGCCCCCGCCACCTCGCGGCGCGACCCAGAGCATGTGGGGACAATGTAAGTGCAACTGGGAACTGGACGTCCATTCCAGAAGACATTCAGCTGACTCTGTAACCAAGGTGGTGGAAGGGACTGGGAATATGCTACGGCTTGCGTCTCGGATGCGTACTGCTACAACGACGGCGAGAAGTAAGTCTCCGTGTCCTTATAAAAAAGGAGTAAGAAACAGAAGATTCTAATTTGGTTCTGAAAAAAAAGTGAATGGTATTCTCAATGCGTCCCCATCGAAAACCAAAACAACCCTCCTCTGAATGAAAACCCCGACGTCGAAACTCGCATCCTCACGACAATCTTCGACGTCCCCGGACCGACGCCCACCGTCGTGACGACCTACATCACCATCTACACGTCGATTGAGCCGCCGCCGCCGCCGCCGCCGGCAGTGACTATTACCGTGATTCCTGACACGCCCATCCAGCCTAAGGAGAAACGGCGAGATGCGTGATGATGTTTTAGCTGAGTGGGGAGGGAGTTGGGAGTGGGTTTCTTGTAACTGTAGGACTGGGTTTGGGGGTTTGATGAAAATCGGGTGTCTGGTCCTTATTTCTTTTTTCTTATTTTTTCTCTGAACTTTTCCTTATTATATCTAACGCGGGTATATACCAGCACAAGGTAATGCTACTAATAAAAACCTACGTAATCACGATTTTCTCTTGGAGAATTTTCGTTGGGAGTGTGAGAGATCATGTCTACTCGGCCTCTGGCCCATCAATCAGTATGTAAGAAGTAGTACAAAAATAAAACAATGAATAACAACAACACTTTCTAAGCACGAGTTTCTGCAAACCCGCATTATTAATGGTCGAGGTGATATTTGACTGCACTGGAAAAGGTCAAGTGTTTTAACACCCATTCGACATTAGCCATGGGGACAAAACGGCGAGGGGATAAACAACCCTCCGCCAGAGTGAAGGAACTGTAACGGAGAGAGCAGGAATAAGAAAAGGTGCACCAAAAATATGAGGCAAAAGGGGGAGAAAAGAAAAATGCAAGTCCAAGAGGAGAAGTGTTAAAGCCTGCAATGGGCAAAAAGAGAAATTGTCGCTCCAGGCGGGGGTCGAACCCGCAACCTTTGGATGAACTCACTTTAACTTGCGTTAAAAGTCCAACGCACTAACCAATTGTGCTACCGGAGCGAGCTGTGTTTGTTGACGGGGATGTGACTGCCAAATGGCGCCTAAACAGCATTGTGTGTTAGTCAGAAGGCTCCACAGTTGAATTGGTCATGGTCTGGGAGAGGCCACCGCCGGTTGTGTACCGAGGTACCTCTGGACATTTATTCCTTGCGATTGGAAGCGAAACTCCTCGACGAGAGAGAGGAGGGGAACAGCGAGAAGAATAACAGGCAAGGAGACCAGTGATATCGAGGAATCCTTCTCGTCTGATCGAGATGCAAAACCTTACTTTTTCCTTCGCCCCCAGGACTAGACCGAACATTTTTATGTACTTATCAGCCCCGGTTGTCTGTTTCAACCGCCGTGCTTCTCCGTCGCACTTGCCCACTAAATTGTCTCCCCCATCGCTGCATCTCACGATGATCCTCTCAGGATCGTCCCTTCCGTCCCTCCATCACCAATTATCCCCCTTCTCAGCATCAAAACAATTCCATCACCAAACGAATCCCGACTTCTTCAAACATTAGGACAAGCAATACAATACAATTCAATCAATTATGCGTCAATGTCCTGGCCACTTGCGCGTGCTGGTTTCCATATTCATCACGTGATCCTTCTTGGTCGCGAGTGCCAAGATCCATGCGAATGAGGCTGATCAAAAAGCAAAGGCAGCGTGGTTGGAGCTTGCAATTAATCTCGTCGGCGGCAAATCTGCCAGATGGCATCTTATCTCCTGACGACTCTTTGACCTCCCTATCAAAGCAGACCCGATATCCTGGTCCCATTTCCACCTCTTTGGCTTTGCCCCGAAGCTCTGGAGTGTAGCTCAACAACGACCGCATCACCCTGGCCGGTCTTGGCGAACACGCAATCAATCTCCCGTTGACGAACGAACCTCACCCAAGCCAAAACAAGCATCACCGACCGCAAAAATCTACTCCCCAAGATAGGCCGCGCTGTCGCAGGCGACAAGAAAAAGAAAAAAAAAATACTACGCATCCGCCAGCGATGGCGGCCCGGGACCAGCAAAGCCATCAGGAATGGCACGGCTTCTACACGGCCCCTCCTCCGGACACCAACGCAGCCCCTCCACCGGGTTACTACCAGAACCAACCGCCAGCATACCAACAGCAGCCATACCCGACCCAGAGACCGCAATGGGTTCCGTCCACGCAGACCCGGAGGCCGAGGCGGAAGTGGGCGCGGACGACCTCGGCTCTTCGACAGATCTCCATGGCGCTGCCGATCGTCATGATTATTCTCATCATCTACCTGTATATCCGCGCACATGACCGGGTATCGGATTTCCCTGCCGATAGCATCGTTTGGGTGCCTTTGTATGCTGTTCTTCCCTTGGTAAGTTTTGTAAAAGAGATGTTCTGAAAAAAAAAGTGGGGAAGGGGAAAGAGAGCTAACGCGGAGGTTCTAGGCAGTCGCAAACCTCGTGTGGTCGTTCGCCATCATCATTGTCGCTAGAAGAGCAGAGCACGGAGGAAAGCCCATGTCGGCGATGCTGCAGTTCGGAGTTGAGCTGGTTCTCGCGGCGGGTGCCATGGCGTGTTTTGCCGTTATGGTTTGGTATTTGCAAAAGACGTGGGACGAATACGTGGTGTCTTCTACGCATTCTCTTGGGTGGCTACTCGGTTTGCAAATGTGAGTTTTTCTCTCTCCCTCTCTCCTGCCTCTCTCCTTCGTCTTTTGCTTCTTCTTCTTCTTCTTCTTCTTCGTCTTCTTATTCCAACCTGCCGTTCTCTGGGGTGGGGCTCTGGCCCTCTCTCGAGGAAGCCGGATGTTTGAAACTAACTGGGATACAATAGGATTGCCAGTACAGCTTTATGCGTTATTGCTGCGCGGCAAGTGAAGAATGAGCGCAAAGAGAGGGCGCAGCAGGAAGAGAGCTATGTTATCCGGTAGTACAAAGTACCCTACCTCGCCATGGGATGAGGATCTACGCCGTGCTCCCTGGTCGACCCCCCGTGGTTAAAAAGACAGGATGTGTAATATTTTACTAGTACAAAGTATGATCTTGATGTGTTTGTTTGGTTGTTCCTTGTTTGTCCCCTTTTTTCACGTCCAGATGAAGCTGTCATTTCAGGGTTTGCTATTATGATCGAGTTTTCAGTGCCCTTTTTTGTTGTCATGATGAGCCAGTTTCTACAAGTTTCTCGAGAAGAAAGGAAGAGAGAAAAGAAGAATACCCCTGGGGTGGAGAGATTTCCTTCTAGCGGAATTCCGCGCTTTGGTCATTTTCTTTGGGAGCGTTTAACAACACGCAAACGAACCCGCTTTTCTCTCCTAACATATAACAAGTTTTGAATCTACTTGCCGGCTGGCCACATGGGACAAGGGCGGGTACCCACGAGTTTGGGTTTCGAGTAAGACCTTTTGGCTGCAGTGGAGATGAAGGGGCGGGGGAGGGCGTTTGACTTGGCGCTTTGGTAGGAGGTATTACACTACGAAGTGTCAATGGGGGGAGTAGGGTGCGAAGGGGGGGTTTGATGGTGAGGTCATAGAGAACACGGACGGCAATGAACGATGGGACGCATGAAAATGCGAGGCTGTGCTCTTCGTCTTGGCGATCCGAGTGTTCCCGGCCGAGCGTTGGGGATCTTCTTGGGGGATCTCCTCGAGGGCGGGGGGATCATAGAGAGGGATCTTCGGCAGTCTTCTTTGGACATCGCCTCTACCCTACCGTCTTGGGGGAGACCTTTGAAGAATTCTTCTTTTTCGTCTGTCTGCCTAGAACCGGTTTTCCTGACGATTCCGTTCCCCCAGGCCAAGACTCTACGAAGTACAAAGTAACTAGTAATTTGGCTTCTAACGAAGCTGTCAAAAAGGTTTTCAGCCTCATGCCTTATTCGGCGAATGACCCGGTCTCGTCACCCCTTTCGGAGAGGCCCTGATTCAATGTTCCATTCTCCTTTTTTTGCCTTCGATGGACAGTCGGCAAGAGCTACCGAGAAGCCCGGACCCAACCCAACGTGTAAAAAAGAGGGAAAAATAATTCTAAACTGCAACTCAAAAATCTGGCTCGGGCTCCATAGATTATCAGGGAGTGTGCAATAAGCGGGGGACGAGACGGATGGCGTCTCAAGATGAACCGGGGTGGGGATCTGTTCCCCCGCTGTGGATCACTGACTCGCCGCGGCTCTTTCTCCGTCTTTCTCGAGGGCGGAGGAATTCGAAGAGGAGGATTGAGCGAAGTGCTTCGTAAATCGTTTGGTGCTGCGTAGATCTCCATGGATTCCGGATGAACTGGTGTTTGTTTATAGCGGAAGATGGGAGAAGTTAATGGCCAATTATACGACACTAGATCCTGCAAAACATCGCGAGAAATAGCATCGCGGAACTAATACAAGGGGGACCGAAGCGCCACCAAAAATTTCATTGAAGTCGTTGAGATCATTGGCGAAGACGCAGCCAGTGAAGACCGCCAGAGCTAGGGACTGGCTCCGGAAGAATTGATCGAAGCAGCTGTAGGGCGGTTGGCGCCTTGCTCCCGCTTCACTAGGCCCTGTGGTCCACTGAATCCGTGCAGATGTGGCGTGCCGGACTGGGGCATTTAGCGGGTGCGTTAGCGGGTCAATTGATAGCAGCCTCTGCCAACTCTGTCAAAACCACCGGGCGGAGGAAAAGGCCCTCTTTTTGCAATGATGGAACTCCTCTTTGCCCGAAAAGCGCAATCGGCAGTTCCAATTAAGATTTTAAGATTTGCAAAGAGCAAAAATGATCCTCTACTTTTTTTTTTCTGGTTCCTTCTCCGAGGGTGGAAATCCACGGCTCGACCGAAGGAGCCCCCTTGTCTTGGCGTGAGTTTCATCTGATGGCACCTGCGAGCCTGTGAAACGGCGTTTGGATCCTCAGATTTGCAGCAGGGTGCTCTGGGGGCATGAGTCTGCAGTAAAGGTACGCCCATTATGGTGACTTTCACAAGGAGTGATCATGTACATGTACTAAGGATATCTGGACAACCTTAAACGCCCAGGGCGCAATGCAAGACAAATTAGCTGCGATTACTAATGCGCATTTGTCTTCATGGCAAGTGCAAGCCAGACACTCTCAATCAATGACTCTATTCGCATCAACGCATTGTCGAACCCCATCTTTAACCGCCCAGGAACATGCTGCTCCTAAAAACAGAACTTTTGCTCGGTACACCAGGTCCAATACAGCCCTCTCCGCTGTGTCTATCTCGCGACCATTCTCGTCCGATGGAATTAAGCCTAAGAGAAAGGAGTTTTTAGGAGGGAATGTGCCTTCGTTCCTCTCTCTCTCTCTCTCTCTCTCTCTCAATGCAGCGCCTCCTGATTCCGCCCAGTAATTTCTCGGTAAATCTTCCGAGCTCGGCGTCGCATTGGCCCCTGTGCCTGCAAGGTACCGGCATCCAGCTCGATGCAACAGAGAAAGCGGTGTACTTCAAGGCTCTGTCGTGCTCATTTCCCACATAACATGTACAACACAGGCGCAGAAAAGGGCGAGAAAAGGCGAAGCCCCACGCCCAACGGAATCTTATCTTCTCTTTACAAGTTACAGATGGCGCAAGGGTCTCTCTCTCCCCCCGCCCACTGCAAATCTGCAACCAAGAAACGCAGGAACCAGGGGGCGTAGGCTTTGGGATGGTCTCGACCGCTTCACGCCCACACCCCCTTCTTGGCGAGCCCTCTGTAAGAACTTGATGGACCCAGTGTGCCATCCTCCTGGTTCTCTTGGCTCTCCTCTTCTCGTGAGGAAGTGAATTGTGTCATACAACCGCTGCCAAGGAAGGAAAACCTGGCCTTGCTCGTGGGTCGCACGCCCCTTCTTTTTCCTGGGCCCCCTTAAGAAAGAAAAGGGTTTCTGATGCCACACCACTCCATATCGAGAAGGTGGTAGCATTTTCCCGAGCTCTGACGTCAAAGCTCCTCGCTTTCAATTGTCTCCAATGGACGGATAGCCAATGACTTCACGAACTTCGTTCTCCTGGGGACAATGAACGAGGTCGGGTCCCCGCCCCAAAGGGGGGTGCCCGCTTGGCTCGCCAGGGTCCTGCCGGCCATCCGTACTCTTACAGACCCATGTCCGGTCCTGCCCGCCGTATTAGTGAAGTCTAAAACTTTAGTCGGACGCTCTTCTGCTTTTCTTCATATATCAACGGACGTGACCCTCGGCTGCTTCTTCGTCTCTTCTTCTTTGGACTTTTCTTTTCTATCACGAAACTATTCCTTCGTGGTTGAGTCTGGTAAGCTTACGATGCAGTGATTTTGCATTCGTGCTTCTTTTTTTTTCATTCCTTCTTTTTTTTCTCTTCGTTTCTTTTCACTCATTTACAAAAAACGCACCGGTTGAACCGATTCACTTCCTACGCTCCCTCAGAGACAAAACAACACTCCAGGGAACCTCCATTTCTTCTCTGTCCACAGCTCTGAGAGCTTATACGGTTTCATTTTCTTATTTTCTTCTTCTCTCACTCGACACGTACCTGAAGACACGCCACCCGACACGATGAAGACGTCGACCTTGATCCTTACCTTGCTCGCCTCCTCGGGGGCTGTCCAGGCGCTTGCGCTTGGCAGGCCTACCGCTGAGAAACGGGAGGAGGTTGAGATTATCGTTCCCGCTTTTATTGCGAGGAGGCATCGGGATGCTGGCAACTTTGGTGGCTTTGGTGGGCGAGGTGGAAAGGCTGCGGGTGCGGGCCAGGGGACTGATGCCGCGCAGGGCCAGCAAGGTCAGGAACAAGGGAAGGGCGAGACCCAGGATGAGGCCCAGAATGAGGCCCAGAATGCTGGTCAGGGTCAAGCTCAAAATGGTCAAGGACAGGCCCAGGACGTGGGCCAAGGTCAGGATCAGAGCCAAGGCCAAGGACAAGATCAGACTCAGGGTCAAGATCGGACTCAGGGTCAAGATCAGACTCAGGACCAGACTCAAGGCCAGACTCAGGGCCAGAATCAGGGCCAGAATCAGGGTCAGGATCAAGGTCAAGGAACAGATCTGGAACAGGATCAAACCCAAGACCAAGACCAGAGTCAGGATCAGAACCAGGGCCAAGAACAAGCTCAAGAGCAGGGTCGGGACCAGAACCAGACTGAAGAGCAAGGCCAAGAGCAAGGTCAGGACGAGGGTCAAGAGCGGGGCCAGGATGAAAGCCAAGAAGATCAAGGCCAAGACCAAGAACAGGACCCCGCACAGGATGAAGAGCAGGGCCAAGATCAAGGTCAGGACCAAGCTGAAGGTCAAGATCAAGCGCAGAACCCGGACATCATCAACGCCGGTCGAGGAAACCTGACCATCCCCGCCCCCGGCCGAGGCAACAATGCTGGCCAGGGCAATCGAGGCAACAGCAATCCCGGCAAGGTCACTCAGGCTAACCGAGGCAACAAGGGCGGTCAAACCCAGGGTGGCCGCGGCCAGACCGGAAACAGCGGAAACGCGGGCAACACTGGTGCCAATACCGGAGCCGGTAGAAACACTGGCAGCAATACCGGCGCCGGACGAGGCACCACTGGTAATATGGGTAATGCTGGCAACACTGGCGCCGGACGAGGAAATACTGGCAATACCGGAGCAGGTCGGGGCAACACCGGTAATGCCGGCAAGACCGGAAATACTGGTGCTGGACGAGGCAACACTGGCAACACTGGTAACACGGCCAACACTGGTAATACCGGCGCCGGACGAGGCAACACTGGAAACACGGGCAATGCCGGCAACACCGGTACCGGTCGAGGAAATGGCAATACCGGCAACAATGGCGGAGCCAACAACGGTAACGGCCGGGGCAACAACGGCGGCAACAACGGCAACAACAACAATAATAATAACAATAACAATAACAACCGCAACTGCGTTAACCCGCAAAACATACAAGCCAACAGCGCCCGCACCGGCCAAGAACCAGGCACCGAAGGCGTCGGCGCCGGCCAAAGCCCAGCCTCGACGTAAGCTCCCCCCTCTCCCACCTTTTTCCCCTCTCATAGATTTCGTCCATTCACTGACCTTCTCTCCTCTTCTGCAGCGACGACGCCAACTTCATCAACTTCTGCACCGGCCAAACCCTCACCAACGGCCAGCAAATCACCGCCGGCTCCTGCAACCCCATCCCCATGGGCCAAATCCCCGCGCGCGACAACATGATCTCGACTATCATCACCTTCCCGCTCCCCGGCGACACCATCCGCGCCAACAGCGACTTCACCATCAGCTTCCAATCCAACCACCTCCAGGCGGGCTCCTTCACGAACCCCACCGTCACGTACTATTCGTCTCCGCAGGAGCTCGCCCGCAACGGCGACATCATCGGACACGCGCACATCACGATCCAGGACATCGGTAGCCTGCGGAGCACGACGCCTCCCGATCCGAGGCAGTTTGCTTTCTTCAAGGGCGTCAATGACCCCGTTGATGCGAACGGGTTGTTGTCCGCTACGGTCCCGGGGGGACTGCCGGCTGGTGCGTATAGGGCTTGCACGATGGTTAGTTCGTCGAATCATCAGCCTGTTTTGATGCCGGTTGCGCAGAGGGGTGCGCAGGATGATTGCGTCAAGTTTGAGGTTGTGAATGGTGGTAATGGCAATAACGGGAACAACAACAATAACAACAATAACAATGGTGGAAACAACGCAGGCAATAACCGTGGCCGAGGCCGTGGTCGTACCCAGGGTCGCCAGTAAATAAATTGTGACCCCCTCGAGCCCGGCCATGGAACACACGGGTTGTTGTTTCGATCCTTGGGTGAACGAGATTGGTCCACGTGGATCTTCGCTGTTTGTACATTATCCTTTTCTCTTCTATCACGCTTTTTTTTCTTCATGACTTCTTTTTTCTTTTACAACTTCTGGATACATAGCATTATGTTGCATGTAGTCAATACCAGTTCAACCCAAATCGAGTCTTCAGCATAGCAACTTGGTGAGATCGGCCGTGATTATCGTACATGTTTTTAAGTACCAACTATAAACGAATACTCCTCAAGAGGGTGCCAAATACGTACATAGAATGATAAGATACGTTCTCATGGACTTCAAGGACCCAACTTCATACCATCTTGCCCGTCCTCATCACCCTCAATAGGTCCAACCACAATAATGGTAGGCCTCTCAGGAGCGGCTTCTCCACCCTCCTCGGGCTCATCCGGGACAACATCATCACCCTCCTCAGGAACGTCAGGAGTGACCTCGCCTCCATCAGCAGGCTCGTCGGGGACAATCTCACCGCCTTCCTCGGGTTCGTCGGGGACGACTTCACCATTGCCGGGCTCTTCCTCGACGGGTTCGGCCTCGCACTCTTCGTCCTCATCCTCCGCGGGGGGCTCTGCGGGTTCCGCAGGAGCGGGTTCCTCGGGCTCAGCCTCGCACTCATCATCGTCGTCGACGGGAGGTTCTGCAGGCTTGGGCTTTTCCTCGACAGGCTTCTCGGGCTCTGGTTCTTCCTTGACTGGCTCCTCGGGTTCTGGCTCAGGCTCTTCGACAGGTTCTTCCGGCTCGGGTTCAGGCTCCTCGACCGGCTCTTCCGGCTCAGGCGCTGGCTCTTCAACTGGCTCCTCGGGAGTAACCTCGATAGGCTCCTCGCCATTGTCCTCCTTGGGGACAGGGGCGAAGCTAGCACAAGCGACGCGAGTACCGTTGTTGTTGTGGATGACGATGGACT
>JUDQ01000389.1:11218-30475 GCA_000812075.1 Scedosporium aurantiacum
ACGGTCAGCTTTCGCCTCGGGGGCATCCGCTTCTGCTGAGGTGGAAGAAGAGGTGAGGAAGGGCGGCTAGATGGTTCGATGGACAGTCCAGGTTCAGAGTCGGAATGATCTTCCGCCATGGACGTCTCTACAAGAAGAAAGGAAGAAGAGGAAGAAGAAGGGAGAGATCAACGGCTTTTGTTTCTTTTTTCAGGAAATCTATAGAGGAATGGTTTAGACCAGAAAGAGGGTCAGTTGGGTGAAGGAGGAAAATGCGCGGCCTACTCTGTTGTCCTTTGACCCTAGGGACTGGCTGCGATGCTGCGTGTGTTGCGATGTCTGTATAGAAGCCCAACGTCAAGGAGTCTACTCATACGTACGAAGTAGAAGAAGGTCGAAAAAGTACGAAGTAGGGCGAGTTCGTACAATTCGACTGATGTGTGACTGGATCTGACCAGGCCGGCCGCGACCAGCAGTCATTGTCGCTGGCCGTTTTTGTGTTTGTGTTCAATGATCCGGCCTTGACTGCAGCTCCAGCGCGAGGCGGGATCCTGGTATGCGGTCCTCCTGGCATTCCTGATGTTGTTGTTCTTTTGATGCATCTCTACCTCCGGCGTTCGAGAGAGACTTCATTGTCATGATGACGGGCGGAGGTGTAAGTGGTTTGCCGGCCTTGGGTCTTGCCTCACTCTTCTCTTCCCGAATACCTCTACTCTGGTTTCGATATAGAACAGATCATTTCCTCTGTCGGGGACCGACTGCCGGTGAGTTCTTGCTTGTACGTGTAGCGTGGAGTAAGTATGCATGCTGAAATATCGACAAACGCAGGGCGTCGACCTCAAAATTTCTCACGATGCCGGTTGGTATTGTTGCGAGTTTGAATTCCTCTCATCACTGGCCAACGCAAAGCTGAAATACAACTCGACCAATGTACTCGACCTGCATGAGTCCCTCCACTGCTCCAGAGATGCAATAGCGACTGGGGCTCGAGTTGCCACCGAGTTTATCACAGCTACAGTCGAGCAGATTGAAGCGCGTCCTGCGCCATACATTGCTCTCTGAAGTGACATCTCGGGCACCTTAACAATGATGCAATAAAGTAGCTTTAACGGCGCATCAACAACACATCTTTAAGTCAGAGGGGGTTGTAATCAAGGTCTTAGGGGTCTGATGGCCCTTGCCCGAGAATCCTCGCCGGAGAAACGGAAGCCAAGCGTTGCTGAGCTTTGGCTTCTGCCTCTCACCAGTCTATAGATTGCGGCTCGCTTCCAAAGATCACACGCCATGATCTCCTCCAGTCATCCACGCCGAGCATGCTTGCACTTCTCGCCAAGTGGTGGCGAAGCACTCCTTGGTACACCTTAGTAGATGTATCCAGCGAATCATGGGAAACAAGCAGATAAGCATGTTCCAACTCAAAACCAGAAAGGCCATGAAGGCAGTTCAGCGTCTACGTTCGGTGTCGTTGCGCTTGCAAAAACAGCATCATGGATCGAATCTCTCAGGATCCCATTTGACGTACCTTTCCTTCTGATTCATCGCAGCACGACTCAATGTAATTCACTTGATATTGCATTTGTGAAGCATTATTCCCAAACGTCGGTGGGATATTGTGCGAATTACCGAGCTCGCCTACAACCTCGAACCAGACACCTGGTTCTCGTCCTCCACCTCCCCCTTCGCCTAAGCCCCAGAGAATGCCGGCTCTTTCCCGATCCGCTCCGAGAATAGAAATAGAAGACTTAGCAAGGGTCCCCCCCTTTGCGTCGAGGATGCGGTGGGAATGCAGGTCAACGCATCAAATCCTTCAGCGTTTCGGCGGTGCAGAAAGAACTTCCAGGTTCTCGACTCTGGCAAGCGCATCCTGATCCGTTTCTCGAGCATCGGAAACGAGTACGTGAAGTAGATAGCATCGTCATACCGGCTGATTCCGCTAAGCCCATCTCCAGCATGGTAGGGCTAGCAGAGAATCTGTGGGGAACGTCCGACGAACACTATCCGAACAACCCATACCCCTTGCACACAACCTTCTTGGGGGAGTGTCGCAGAAGTGCGTTGGGCATGTCGCGATACCATCAAAAAATAGTACTTCATGCGTCGTAGACACGTTCTTCTCACCTCCCATCAAAGTATTGAATATCCAGGAGCACCCCCTTAAAGCAATTGGTCATGTCCTTCACTTCACTCGAAATTCTATCAAATGTGCAAAGACCAAGTTTCGGTCAAAGCTGTCGAATGTGCCACAGAACCCGGCATTTCTGGAAAGATGGCACAAGCTTGCTGCTTGATCGCCATTCCGGCAAAACTGCTTCCTCATGCAAGTTGAACCCCTGGACGAGTCTGTGCGAAACATTTTCTGCATCCCCTCACTATGATGTCAACTTGTATCATCCGAAAACATTGGCAAGTTGTCGTGCCAAACGCTAAACCTTACTTTTGATGGCAGGTATGAGTATGGCTTCAAAATATGCCCAAGGGTAGAGATTTAAGAAATGGAATAAGAAGAGGGAGAGGGGGAGAAAAAAAATTAGTTTGAGAGTGATGCATGGAAGTTGGTTAAGACGACATTAGCATCATGACCAGAAAAGAGTGAATGAAATCCGAATATCCTGATCACACCTTGCACCCCGGATCTCACTACGACCGGCATATTGTCGCAACTGCACTCAGTGCAGTCTACGTACGCTCTTGGTCGTGCCGGATCGTCGTCAATCGTTTCTTGCGTTTTGGCCACCGGACCCCCCTCTTTGGCCCCCTCCCCGCCTTTCCATAGCCATTTTAGCATTCTCCACGGGTAGAATGCGGAGAGAGGACACCCACCGATAACGTTGGAGACATAGAGGTCGGGAGGGGGGAAATGTACGATCTTCCTGGGGTAAGAACACACAAGGCCTTCGCGCGGGAGCTTCCTCGAGCGTTACTCTTCCGACTCTTCCCCCTCGAGTCTTCGTGAACAGTTTCTTATTATACCCTCGACCTCCCGGTTAACCCGTCGATCTGATGAGCCTTTCTCCTCCACCCATTCTCTCGTTTGGTTTAGGTCTCTGCCCTTATTCCCTTCTCTTCAATGCCTTTCTCTTGGTATATCTCTTCTTTCTAGACGTGAAGATCCAAGGCTAGAGCTTCATCCTTCCTGGCGCTTTGGATGCGCCTTGTCCTCGGTGACTGTGATCACCCATTCAACCACACACTCTCTAGGTTTCTCACCATCTTCTCTCGTTTTCGCCGCAGGTGGCTCGGGAGAAAAAGTCAGGAACTGCTAGGCAGTTCAATCTCGTCGAGCCTCCAGACCTCTCGAGCTTCCTCCATTCAATCCAGTTTCCCGGCCGCTATCGACGCCCACGCCGAAACTGAAGTCCTTCCATCATGGCGGTTCCGGCCCCTGTCCGAGGCCGCCAGATAGCCTTCTTCCCACCAGTCGTCACCCCCGTGAATCCAATACTAACACCGACATCAACGACCACTATATCTACGACACCGACGATATCCACGAACTTTCAGCCGGCAGTTGTAACCACTTCCGCTTCGTTTACTGGCGCAACGACAACAACACTCATTCCCATCATAATTAACTCGGCGACATCCTCGATAGATGCTGCGGTAGAGAGCGAGGTCCCTGCCAGGGTGCCGAGCAGTGTCCCTCCAGGAGTGGATCTCGGGCCGCTGTTGAACTTCACGACGTGGTTGATGACGGGACTCGCGTTTGCCGTTCTCATGCTTAGAATTTATTGCAAGGCTTCGAGGAAGAGGCGGCTCTGGTGGGATGATTATGTACTCTCACTGGCCTGGGTAAGTCAAGGCGAGATGCTCAACTCACATAAATACTGCGCTTCTGGGCTTTGCCCTTCTTTTCACGGGGATCACCTTCCGCCCCCCATTTTTAAGCTCTCTGCTAATGGCATAAATGTCACATATTAGATATGTCTCGCCGTGGCTGGGACGATGACTACGGTGTCTGTGAACTTTGGATACGGACGCCATCTAGATGCCATTGCCGAGGAGGACTTGCAAAGAATGCCCACCATTGCCAACGCAGCTGGTTTCACCTCTGTGCTCGCGGCAATGTGGAGCAAGACGTCTTTCGCGCTGACGCTGGCGCGCATCTCGGAAGGGTGGATCCTCCGCACCACATGGATAATCATCATTTCGATAAATCTCATTATGGGGTCCAGCGCAATTATGGTGTGGATCGACATGGACAATGACACGAAGATCAACTACTTTATCTTTACGACCGGTGAGTACGCCAAGAACAGGCTGTCGTGGCTTGGCTGTCTTGTTGCGATCTCTAACAGCGGTGTTGATATATAGCGTACTCGGGAGCAATGGATGTCCTTCTCTCCATGCTTCCATGGAAGATCATTTGGCATCTCCGGATGACCAAGAAAGAGAAGATAGGGGTGCTCGTCGCCATGAGCATGGGTGTATTGTAAGTTTCCCTTCCAACAGTGAACAACAAACATCGGTGTTGGCGTCTTCCTCTTCGAGTTGCTTTTTCGGCTTGGTCAACGCTAATTTCCCCCCTTTCTTCATCAGTGCTGGAGCCACCTCATTCATCAAGGTTAGCAGAGTGCCAACCATAAATTCTCCTGATCCAAGTACGTTATACATCTCATATTCTAAAACCTGGCTCGAGGCCACGGGAGTAGACATGAATCTAACTTGACGTCTCTCTTATGGTTATAGTCGACAGTGTCCAACTCGTCATCTTTGGCATCGCCGAGAGCGCCACAACCATTATTGCGGCGTCGATACCCGTCCTCCGGGCCCTCATCCGCGAGGGCAAATCTCAGCGCCCCAAACAAGCGCCTATCGAGTTGGATCCAGTTAGCTCAAAGGTGCCCCTCAGGAGAGCCGGTAGCGTGGCGACGGACTACTCGATCCAAGATGATGTTATCCACTATAATGTTCCGGTCCGAATCGACTCGCGATGAGCCCCGAAGCAAGAATTTACTGTGTACGACCATACCGAAATTGGGCGTTGATTTTTATTGTGATTACTACTATTATTTTCTTCTCTTTTTGAGGAAGCCGGATATCATGACCAAGTCGAGATCCAATGAAGTTGGATTGAAACAGCCACACCACAACACCATTCGCGAAGAAAGCGAAACTTACGCGAAAGAAAAAAAAAAAGAAAAAGAAAAAAAAACCAAAAAAGGCCGAAAAAAAAAGAACGAGCGATTGTGCGAGATGTGCGAGATATACTGCTTGGACCTCGGAGTTATTGCGTTCGTGCTGTCGAATTTGTCACGGTTCTGTACGATCATGTTTGGAGGCGTCGGGTCTTTTGACCTGTATGGTTATGATTAGGAAGCATGGGATTTTTTGTTTTGGGTTGGGAACGGAAGAGGAGTCGTCGTTATGGGCTGGGATGGGTTCGTTTTCACAGTTTTCATGGCATCTAGGATTGGATGGGGTGTGCGGCGAAGAAAAGGACGCCGCCGTTTCTGGTTCCTGGCGTTGGGTGCTGGAAGTCATTCACGGCGGCAGCGTGTTGTGATGCTATGAAGTCCTGAATATCGATTGATCGACACGAGCGTAACTCGGTGAGTGAGTTTAACTTGATTTGAGGTTTTGTGCTTTCTTTTTTTGTGCCGATAGCGATAGCGAGCTTGAGAGCTTGCTGAATTGACTGATATCTCCGACCCTAATTGACAAGAGACAAGCACCAGGTGGAAGGTATTATGTGGAATGGAGACATGATGATGAATCGCTTCTGTGTCATGCAACTGAATCAAACATGAAGAATCCCCACCATTTTATTTGGCCTGGTCTACGAAGTATTATTAGCCTGAAGCCGGCTTTGGAGAGTTGGAAGTTGCACAGGGGTGGGACTGGACAAGCGACATTATGTCGCAGGTTAGATCCGGAGCAAGACATCAGATTTTTGCCTTTGCCCGGATTTAAGATAGGAGAGGGAAGGGGAGGGAGCCCAGTGTGCCTCATGGGGCACGGAATGATGAAGGCCCCTACGAAGTAGCCCTCGTGGCTGGCCAGAAGGAGAGGAGATTGTTTACATACGAAGTACTTCGTACACTACACTACTTCGTACTTACGTAGTGTGCTGTTGATGCTAGTGGACAGGTATTAGTGGAGGTACTGACATCTGGTCTTTCAGAGGTCATTTTACTTCAGACGTAGCGTACTTCCGTGGGGAGAAGCCGCAGATGCAAGCCCTCAACGGCCTTGATCTCAGATCGATTCCCGGGGGTGGATACCTGGGCAAATGAGAAGTGGACATTCCCTTCGGAGACAAAAGAATGAAAATGTGGAAGGTGTACTTCGTACTTCATATAAATCCATTCAACATAGTCAAGGATCAATGTATTGATATCTCTCGTCGCTTGTATGAACAGCCTGCACATGGCTTGGTGCCCTGTGAACATTACGATTAAAACAATTTTTGTACCCTTCCTGAAACTGCATCAGTTCGATTAATGGAATGTTGATGAGATGTTATTACTGCGTGGCACGCAAAGGATGTGGACTCTGGGCACCCATTCTTCGTACTTCATGCCCCATTTTCAATGCCACTCGTTCTTGGGCCAACAGGGGACAAGCCCTTGTCTGGCTCCACCCACATGGATAGTGATGCAACGGTAATATATTCTTTTTACCAGGAAAACCGGTAAACTACCACGTCAAAGGGCGGCACATCTCCGCCTTCCGATCTTCATTCTGATCGCGATAAGCGATTGGTCACATTGCAAGGAAGGGGGGCCAAGGTTTGTTCGGGACCGCCGACTTTGACGGAGCAAGAAAAAAAAAAATTCCCTGGCTCGCGGCTCGGCGGGTACAACATCACAGTTCATGTCTATCGTGGTATAGATATATATGCTCATTGATCCAAATAAATTTGATCGTTGGGAGCGAGCGAAAAGGCATCCGCAGTTGTACTTTGTAGGATGTATTGATTGAGGGTTCTAGAGCTTCGTGTTTGGGACTAGCTCCCTCGTACTTCGCAGTCTTACAGATGAGAGGCAGAGTTCGGCGGGTGGGTCAGAAGGCTTCAATGTTTGGAGCATTTCAAATCCAATTTGAAAGTCGACATTGAACTTTGTTTGCAGTGTTCACTTCCAACCAAGTAATCTGAACTATTACCTCGTGCTCAACTCCATTCTTTTCCATCCCCCACAGGTCCATGTGTGGTACATTCCTGTACTAACTGGGTACCGACAGGCCGGCGACGATTTGGCCTGGCCTGGTCGCCCCCACTGGCTGCCCAGTGCCACCGCCAGCTACCAAAGAAAAGTGATAATTGATAAACACCTGGACCTAGGGCTGCGGGTGGCAACTTGAAATGTGCAATGAGGGCCAAATGATGGCGTCGTCTCCCGCGGGTGACGGAGATTATCTGGAAACAGAGCAAACTCCCCATCGTGAAGTTTGACCGAAGCAAGGTGTTTGTCTCAGTTAGGCATATCAGTATTAAACTCCTTTCCTTGCAGACGTTGGGATCAATATTGATACTACGAAGTAGATAGCAATGCCCTTCCGATTGGGTCAGTACATCGCCATCTGCTTCAAGTAAGTTTAATCCGTAATTTACTTCGTACAAGGTGCAAGAAGAGTCAGTTTAACACCATGGTCCTTGCTCCATTGACTGTACCCAGATTCGTGGTACATCCGAAGAGGGGGGCGATGGGACGACAACGTGTTGTCGATGTGTGGACTGGCTCATGTGTCCCTCCGACCATTCAGGACATCGGTGGTGCTTGTGGACACGGATGCACATGCTCGGCCTAGTCCAGACTTGGATCATTGCAGGGGAAGGAACAAACCAGGCTCGTTTACCCTCGCCTTCCTTGCACTCAGCACGCCACCTGCCTTTCGCCATCTGTATGTGATCAGGGTGGCTCATAACGGTTTTTCCTTTGACAAGCCATCATGAAGAGTGTACGAAGTACGAAGCAGTATCAATATTGAATATTGATCTTGATCCGTCCGCAGCGTTGATGACTTATGTGCTACGGCGGCATGGCTGCTAGCGTAGGTTGGAAAACAAATCTGCTATCAACATTGAGTGATCTAGGAACATTAGAGTTCACAAAACCACTCACTCCGTACTTTTCTTCACTCGGCCTTGACCTTAGGGGCTTCACCGAGATTCCAAATCGCGAAGGGCCTCTTCCCCCAAAGAAAAGTCGATTTCGCATCAATCTTCGCGAAGTCCAGTCCAACCTGAGTGTCATGAAGTCAGAAATCAGTCCTGTCAAATGGAGAGAACGAGGACTTCCTCCCCTCCCCGTACAAGGCAGTACACGGAAGTACGAAGTACACTACAGCAGGTGTCTCTCGTAGTTGAGGGTCGACTGTTCCTGCCACTGGCCCACCATTTGGCGCTAGCACAACGGCTGGGGAGGCCCTTGAATGCACCTTCGTGTCCCGGTCCCTGGTCTAACTAAGCTTCGCCTGGACTCGCTTGCCCCTGCCACACGAGTTGACCCATCCGGTCCCATGCACAAACTCAACACGATCAACCATTGTGGATAATGCCACATTCGAAGGAAACAGTGAAGTTTAGCATTGGCAAACAATGAGTGCACACTCCTTCCTAATTGGTCAAGGCACTCCAACCCAGTCCCATGCCCCCCTTTGTTATGTACTTCGTACCTCGTACCGCGAAGGGATCAATGGAACTTTAGATTTGTATCCGGTACGGTAGAGTGGTATTATTCAATTATGGAGCAGGACCCCGACAGCACTGGGAAAAATCCATTTCGGTCTTTAATTCATTTGATCTCAGCCTCTCCTCCAGCTGGTCATCCCATCTCGCGTTTTTAACAACCCCCCTCCTCTCACCCTCTCTCCTCCGAATAGAATATAGAACGCGGCAAACCATGAGGCTTCATCGCAAGCACTGACCCTTGTTCTCTCTTGCATCTGCCTCTGGTTTTCTATCTTCGACTTTCATGCCAAATGGTTTGAAAAATGACTTGGCCGCCGCTGTTGCTGGCGAGAGTGGTTCGTCATACCTCCGATCCCCCCCAACCCCCTCTCATTCATCTGAGTTGGTCTTCTCTCCGCCTTGATCCTCCTTCCTCTCAACCCCATAGTTGCTGCCCTCTTCTTCCCAGCTGCTACATACTTGGAATAGGACGTGGCTTCATGAGACTATTGCGATGTTCCCTTCACTTTCTACCCTAGGCGGACTAGAATCTCACTCAACTTAATGAGATGCCCGCGAGACAGGTGAAACTAACGTCTCCCGTAGAACCTGAACATCAGCGAGGAGAATGATGGCAGAATCGGGTCTGCGCAAGACAACTCCACAAGCGGCGGAACGCTGAGCAAAGTCAAACTCGAGCCAACAAATTCAGCTTCTCTCGCCTCCCTCTTCAGTACACTCGTTCCAGTTCTGATCTACGCTGGCGTCTGTATCCTCATCTTTTGGTGTTTGCGCCACCGTCTCCCTCGTGTCTATTCCCCCCGTACTATTCTCTCAAGTCTCCTTCCGCAGTATGTAGCCGTGCCCCCCTCCCCTCTCTTTCATTTTTAGATCTCGTCGAGGGACTCTGCCGTCCTCAAGAGCCCATGTCCCCTCGGCTCCTCACTTGCTGACGTGAACACGCTCTCAGAGAACGGAGTAGCCCTCTCCCAAAGACATGGTTTTCTTGGGTTAAGCCTTTCTTCCAGATCGAAGACACCATTGTCCTCCATCATACTACCCTCGACTCCTATCTATTTCTTCGTTATCTGAAGGTTCTATCTCTCATTTGCCTCGTCGGCTGCTTCATAATATGGCCGGTGCTCTTACCTCTCCACGCCCATGGCGGCGGAAACAACACGCAGCTCGACCGTTTGACCATTGGTAACGTCACTAAGCCCTACATGTATTTTGCTCATGTCATGGTGGCGTGCTGCTTTTTTGGTATGTTTGATGATATTTGATATCCCCTCGTTCTTTGTTCCGCATGGATGTGCTCTCGAAAGAGTACTTATAGCCCCAATTTGTGTGCTGGACGATGTCCCGGCGTACTAATCTCTATTCTAGGCTTCATCATATTTACGATATATCGCGAATGCATATTCTACATCAATCTCCGCCACGCGTATCTCCTATCTCCTTATCAGTCAAAACGTCTATCCTCGAGAACCGTCCTATTTCTTTGCGTACCCGAGAGATATCTCGACGAAGCCCGATTACGAAAAGTCTTTGGTGATGGCGTCAAGAATGTCTGGATCCCGAGGGATACGGAGGATTTCGAGAAGCTCGTCAAGGAACGAGATCAGACCGCCAGGCGCCTGGAACGGGCTGAGATTCGTCTTATCAAAATGGCGGATGCGCGTCGAAGAAAGCAAGCCCAATCCAATAGCGCCGATAACCCCGCTCCCGCCAACCTACCACCCCTGCCACGAGTTGCTGAACCAAGCACTCCTCCTCTCGAACAAGATGACGTGGAAAAGGCTGTCCCAAGGCTTCCGGATGTAAATGGGTCAGTTGCGGCACAATGGATCAAAACGCCCGAGCGACCACACCATCGCCCCCTCGCCAACTTCTTCCGTCGAGTCGATACGATCAAGTGGACCCGCAATCGCCTCAAGATTCTCACGCCCGCCATCCGAAAGATGAAGCGCGGGCTACTGGCTGGCGCCGGAAAGCCTCTGCCTGCTGCATTTATCGAATTCACGACGCAAGCTGAAGCAGAACGTGCCTACCAAACACAAACCCACCATAGTCCCATGTACATGTCACCGCGTTTCATAGGCATCCGACCGGATGAGATGATCTGGAGTGTCCTCAATATGGGGTGGGCGCAACGCATCGTTCGCCGCTTTGTTGTGCTTGCAGGTATCACAGCTGCCATCATCTTTTGGTCATTTCCTGCAGCATTCGTTGGTGTCTTGTCCAACATATACTTTCTCGCCGAAACCTTCCCTTTCCTTAGCTGGATTACGAAGCTCCCCGACGCCATAACGGGAGTCCTGCAGGGTTTTGTGCCGGCTCTCGCACTCTCCTTGTTAATGGCCGCAGTGCCATGGATGCTCCGAGGTTCGTCTTGCCCTTCTGCTCTGGAGACGCTCCCCTTGTCATCAGGGACAGTCCGAGCATTCTGTAACTAACGTTTCTATGCTTATAGGCTGCGCAAGAGTCGCTGGAATCCCATCCCTATCCATGATTGAGCTTTTCGTCCAAAATGCTTACTTCGCGTTCCAAGTCGTCCAAGTCTTCCTCGTTACTACCATTACTTCCGCAGCGTCCGGTGCCGTAACCGATATCATCAAGGACCCCCTTTCTGTGAAGGACCTCCTTTCGAAAAATCTCCCCAAGTCATCCAACTTTTATATATCCTATATCCTCATGCAGTGCCTCGCCGCCGGAGCTGGTAGCATGGTCCATGTCATCGAAATCGTGAGGCACCATGTGATGTCGAAGCGCCTTGATAGTCCACGAATGATGTTCAACATGTGGCACCGAGTGAGAAGAATACATTGGGGAGGGGTGTTTCCCGTCTTTACGAACATGGGGGTAATCGGTAAGTAACTTGCGAACGTCACAGACCCCCCCCCCTTCAAGGCGGTGCAAACGCTAACTGTCCCTGAAGCCATTAGTTACGCCTGCATCGCACCATTAGTCCTTGCATTCGCAACCGTCGGTCTCTATATCATCTATCTAGTGTACCGATACAACCTTCTTTACATTTATAACACAGAGATCGACACACGGGGCTTGGTCTACCCCCGTGCCTTGTTACAGCTTCTTGTTGGACTCTACCTTGCGGAAGTATGCATGATCGGCTTATTCGCTCTCAGATCCGCATTTGCGCCGATGCTTATTATGATAATATTCCTCGTCCTATCGGTCCTGATTCACCTCTCCATCGACGACGCTATCAGTCCCCTCCTCTATAATCTGCCGCGAACCCTCCCTATCGAGAGTGAGGAACTTGCCGGTGGATGCATGCCCTTCGAAATTGGACAGAACGATGTCATCAACGGCCAACCTCCAGTCCAATCGTCTCCTGCATCAAGCTCGACTCTGCGTCCGCATGATTCATTTGATGTCGTTGAAGATGATGATGGAAAGGAAGACATGGAGGAGAACATCACGCCAAGAACTAGGGGTGGGGGCCTGCAAGTCGAAGGCGCGGAAGGGTTCATGTCCTCGATTCTGGACAATACGAAAGATAATGTCACGAAGCGCCTTCGGACCCATGCGGAAGCATTGGGTCTTACAAGCGTTCTGGCATACTTCCAGTACTGGATCAAACCAGACCGAAACATACAGCCGAATTTTGTCCTTCGATGGCTTCACCCAGGAATCTTTGAGGATTTTTCCACCCTCCAAAAGATGCTTCCGCCCGATATGCCCGATCCGACTGAGTCCTATCCCCCGAATTATGCACACGATGCTTACTGGCCTCCCGTCATGACAACCCCATTGGAGACTCTCTGGATACCGAGGGACGAAGGTGGCGTTAGTCGGCAAGAAGTTAAGCACAGCGGGCAGGTAATCGAGATTACAGATGAAGGAGCGTGGCTGGACGAAAATGGGCGTGTGAAGCTGGACTTTGATAAGGCACCCTACTGGAAGCCTAGGATACTGTACTAACTGGCGGTCCTATGGCACTTTCTTTCTTGTAATTTTTAGGCCTTATTGGTCTTGGTCTTGAGATATACCACTGGGAAAGATGCGAGGAGTTATCAGGCGTAGTGCAGGCGATTGGCTCTGTTTTTGCATAGAGTCTTAGGGCGGCTTCATGTGAATTCAACTCTTTTTTTTTTTTTCTGATATCTATGAGAAGTGAAATTGATGTGGCCTACGAAGTACTTTGTTAACAGATGTAGATATGAAGCTTCAATGCGTAAATCAGAACTTGTTATCTTGGAGATGTGCACTTACGGTGCGGTATCTTATCTCTTATCGATAAGAAATCCCACTAGGCGATAAGAACCAAAAAAATGTGGAAAAAAGAGAAAAAGGAAAAAAATTCGCTGGGGGAAAATTGGCAGAATCTTCTCCACCGCCAACCACCCATCCTTCGCGGCTTTGCAGGTTGTAATTTTCTCCCGAAATAGAAAATCTCTGGCCGTAATCGCCGTTGTTAGGCTGATTTTGTTTGTTTCTTTTTTTACATTTGAGTTAGGTCATGCCTTCAGCAGAGAGCGTTGCGGTGATTACCGCCGGGGAGCCTGTTGTTGAGAAGACTAAGAAAGACAAGAAGGATAAGAAAGAGAAGAAGAAGAAGGCCAAGGCCAAGGATGTGGAGACTATGGATACCGCCGATGCTACAAATGGTGAAACCATTGTGAGCGACGGTGGAGAGGTCGAGGAGAAGAAGATGAAGAAGAAGAAGAAGAAGGAAAAGAAAGACAAGAAGGAGAAAAAGGAAAAGAAGGACAAGAAAGAAAAGAAGAAGAAGACTAAGCAAATCGAAGAAAATACGCAAAACAGCACCGAGGCCGAAGACACCCCAATGGTTGACGCGACAGCCCAAGACTCCGACAAGAAGAGTTCGAAGAAGAAGCGCAAGCACGACCAGGTCGCCGAAGACGCAGCCGACAGCACGAATGCCGCCGACTCCGAGTCCCGGCCGAAGAAGTCCAAGAAGGAAGGGAAGGCGCGGAACGGTGTCGAGAGCAACGGCGCCAGCAACGGGCACGCCGCTGTCTCGACCACCGACACTTACACGCAGTCCGCCGCGCTCGATGCGGTTCCCCAATCCGAGATTGACGACTTCCTCAAGTCCAAATTCGTTGCCATCGCCGACCCCACGGGAAAACTCAGCCATCTCCGCCCGATCGTGCAGTTCTCCCACCTCCCCACCACCCGCCTCCTCGAGAAGTCTCCCTTCAAAGCCTTCAGCGCCCCGACGCCTATCCAGGCTGCTTCCTGGCCCTTCACGCTTTCTCACCGCGATGTCATCGGCGTTGCGGAGACCGGGTCCGGAAAGACCATGGCTTTTGCTTTACCTTGCGTAGAAGGCCTGCTGAGGGGTCCCAAGAAGCGAGGCGTCAAGGCCGTCGTCGTATCCCCGACCCGCGAGCTTGCCATGCAGACCCAGGAACAGGTCTCCCAATTAGCAGGTCTCGTCGGTCTATCCTGCGTGTGCATATACGGCGGCGCTCCGAAGCATGAGCAGCGGGCGCTCCTCGGCCGCGGAGCCGACATCGTCGTTGCCACGCCCGGCCGTCTCAAGGATTTCATGTCCGAGGGCGTCTGCGATCTCAGCAACGTGCAGTTCGTCGTGCTCGACGAGGCGGACCGCATGCTCGACACCGGTTTCGAGGAGGACATCAAGCAGATCCTCGCGGCGACGCCGCCGCGCGAGAAGAGACAGACCCTCATGTTCACCGCCACGTGGCCCCTGTCGGTGCAGGCTCTCGCCGCGTCGATGATGGTCGATCCGGTCAAGATCACGATCAGCAACGGGGCGGACGACCGGGCTGACGGCGAACTGCAGGCCAACAAGCGCATCACGCAGCGGGTTGAGGTTGTGGACCCGCGAGAGAAGGAGGGTCGTCTGCTTCAGATTCTCAGGGAGTACCAGCAGGGCAGCAAGCGGAATGACCGTATTCTCGTATTCTGTCTGTACAAGAAAGAGGCAACCAGAGTGGAGGAGACGCTGTCTAGAAGGGGTATCCGCGTTGCGGGCATTCACGGAGATCTCAAGCAAGAGCAGAGGACTAGGAGTTTGGAGGCGTTCAAGGCCGGAACTACAAGTGTTCTGGTGGCGACCGATGTTGCCGCCAGAGGACTTGACATTCCCGAGGTGAAACTCGTTATCAATTTGACGGTAGGTTTTTCTAGTCCTATTGAGATGCATGGCGAAATCGGCTGCTAACTATTCCTTCGCTTAGTTCCCCCTAACGATTGAAGATTACGTCCACAGAATTGGTCGTACAGGACGTGCTGGAAAGACAGGCGAGGCAATTACCCTGTTTACTCTACATGACAAGTCCCATTCTGGAGAGTAGGTCCCCCACCCGCCAACTTCTCCCTCTCTTTTGCCCTCTTTGTCCCGCCTTCGCTAACTACTATGTTAACTTCCAGATTGATCAACATTCTGAAGCAAGCTGGCCAGCCTGTTCCTGAGGATCTTCTCAAGTTCGGCACCACCGTCAAGAAGAAGCTGCATCCCGTATATGGTGCGTTTTACCGCGAGGTAGACACGACTAATGTTCCCGCCAAGATTGTCTTTGATGACTAGTCGGGAGATAGCTTCTTGCGCACAAGCGTATATAAATGCAGTTGAGGCGGAAGAAAGGAATGGGGAGAAGAGTGTACTCTGTTCCCGGGGTATTACTTTCTATTATGCTACACTGGGATGAAAGAGAATAATGGACATCATGTCGTCTTCGATTTTGAAACAGAGGCCGATGTTGTGCCTCGCAGGGAGAGGTAGCATTCTATCAGGAATCTTCTCTCGGCGAATGCCCTGCATATCATTATGTCAGTTACATATCGAGGCATGGAGAGGAGAAATCGGAAAACTGGGGTTTGTGAGGTCGGGAGTCAACAAAAAGAAAAGGGTTCATAGGGTACATACAATAGAGCTACGATCAGGATAGCTGTAGCTCCAATCACAACTAGTGACATGAAGGCACTTCCGCGCACGACATCTTCCGCAAGAAGAAGCGCCCTCCGGACAAGATACGGGGTGAGCACGCAGATGCCGACGCTCATTCCGCTCGGGCTCAAGCTGGACAGATCAAACCCGACACCCTTCTCTCGGAAATACCGCCTCACAAAGAACGCGGACCACACAATTCGACAGACCATGTTCACGGCGTTGGCGCAAACCAAACCGACGGGCGGATCCATGTCAAGGACGCGTAGGGCCGTGAATGCCGAGAGGCCGAAGACGACGGAGAACCCGGCCATGTAGGCACTTTGTGTGTGGACTTGCGCTTCGGTGGCGACGGAGGCGACGAAGGCTTCCGAAACGCCGTTGAGAGCGAGGAGGGGTATGTAATAACAGTAGGCGGCGAGGGCCGGAGAGGCACTGGCGGACCAGGAGGGGCCTGCGACGAGGGATAGAAGATGAGAGGCGGCTAAGGGCCCGAAGGTGACGATTACGGTGGAGCCGAGGATGTAGAGCTTGAGAAGGCGGTGGAGGTCGTTGCTTGCCTTTCCCACAGCGGATTTAGCTGCCGTGGGCTCCTTTTGACTGGGTGTGCTTGGTTCTGGGGTTGTGGTCGACGAAGATGTGGAGAGGAGACGACTGAAATAGGACCTGCTGCTCTCTTCAATAGGCTGGAATAAGAGTCTGGCTAGCAGACCTCCGTAGTTATTTACGAGGGCATAGATGCCCTGAGCGTGGGGTGTCGAAAGGATTGAAACTAGGAAGGTATCTCCCTGGGTCAAGAAGTGCTTCACGACACTTTGCGCCATCATGCTCGACGCCAGACTCAGCGTTGGCCGGTAGAAGTACGAGAAGAGATAACTGCTAGTGCCACTCTTTGCAGCCTTCTCGTCCCTACTATCAGTCTTTTCACTGATCTGCCGAGGAAATATGGAAAAGTTATCTCGTGAGGATAAACTATATCCAGCCCCGAGGTAGACGACTAACAGAGTCGTACCATAGGCAAGCTGTCCTAGAGCAAAAGGAAGAACGCCGAGATTCAGGCCGTTGCGACTTGCGTATATGGCGGAACCAAGGGTCGCGCCGCATCGTAAGAACGCGCCAGCCGATTCAGCAAGGGCGCGAGTGCCGAAACAAAGCCGCACTTGCATCAACACGAAGCATGGTTCGGACATAAGTTCCAGAACAGCAGCGAGAGCGTATAGCCGCAGGGCTTCGTCAAAGCGCTCCTCGCTCCCCTGGCTGGAAGATAATTGCATGAACCAGCCCAGGACAGCAGTGACCACAGCGCCTAGGACGATGGCCAAGTAGCCCAGGTTCACAACCGCCTGCGCCTGCTCTCCGCTCTGGTCTGTCTTGGTAGACTTGGTACGTGTGCCCCCATTACCGCCACCCCGAGCCTGCCTCTCGGACTCTTCATCCTCAGTTGAGATGGGCTGCCTCTGGATCGCCACCCGCAGGCTCTCTCTCGCAAAGAAAAGAACAGTAAGATAGTATGCCTCTAGCCGCGCGGAAAGGCCCAGTAGAGGAGCGGTCAGGAAGCGCAGCAGCAATTGGTTGGCGAAGAAGGTGAGGAGACGCGACGAGACTTGGAGGATGATGAGGAAGGATGCGCCACGGAGGGCCGAACTGCCCCTCGGTGAATTAGACATCTGGCTTGATGCGTCTGCGGACGTCTAGGTGGAGCGACAATGAATTGTCTTGAGATGCCGCATTCACTGGGAGCTTGGGAGGCTCGTGGAGATGGAGATGAAAAGCGTGCTGATTTATGAATAGGTCCACTTATTGATGTTTAAGTGGACGTGTCTGTTTCCCTCACCAAACTCAAGATCTATTGACGAGAGGACCCCGAGAATTAGGGGGTGCTCTGGTATCTTCAGTAGTATTATTAAATTCTCACTGTGCGTTAGGGCCCCTAAACCTACCAAAAACTTCTAGAGGGTCCCCCCATAATACAGTATAGATACTGTCAATTCAACCACAAAGTCTGGGACACAGCTCTTCCTTCCAGAACTGCCAGCTTTGCCTCCATCTTCACCACCCGCTAACTATTAGAGCGCCGTCTTGAAGGAGAGGATTTGGCAGACCGAAATGTTGCTTGATAAGGAGACAGAACACTTAGCCCTGGGAGACTCGTTAGGGGGCATGTCGTTCAGAAGACAAGGTCATAGTGGAAGGTCACAGGATAGCACCCCAGACAAGGTCCTGCTTGCTCCTCATCGAATTGGCATGGTGGGAGATAGCAAGATGCTGGAAGGAATGTCTAGACTGGTCGTCCATACATCAATATTGGAAACTTCACAATTGTTCCTCGACGGGTATTTCACCATCCTTCCTTGCAGTGTGAGATGTGGGAACTCGAACTTGTTGTATATTGGAAAAGAAAGCTTTTCCCCAAACCGGAAAAAACGCTATAAACTTAGTTCTAAGTTTACCAGTCCACCACAGCTGTCAAGAGGCAGCCGGGCTATCAACATCCCCCCTCAAACTAAGAACTAAGAAAACTAGAACTAATATCTATAGAACATTTTAATTAAACCTTTTCATTAATATACTTATAACTATTTTTCACTATAAATATATCCTTTTTCTAATCTTTTTATCCTTTTTCCTAATATCTTTTTCTATAATATTTTCTAGCTTTAATTAAAGTTTTATTTTATTTTCTCTAACTATATTTTCTAGCTTTAATTAAAATCTTATTTTATTTCTCTAATTATATTTTCTATTTTAATATTTTTAATATCTAGTTAATAAAAAAACTTTTTATACTTAATTCTATATAATAGCTTTATAAAGCTATCTACTAGTATCTTATTTATTTTAATATACTTAATATTAAATTCTTATTTATTTATAGTTTTATTAATAATCTACTTATAATATAAATTTATATATTTTATATATACTATATTTAATAAGTTAAATACTTATACTTTTATATTTTTACTATTAGTTATAATTACTAAAAGTCTTTAGATCTTTTTATTTTACTTAAACTAATTATATAACTTTATAATCTAAAAAAGTAACTAGCTAGTTAAAATAAAGTTAATAAATTTAGCTTTAGTAGTTAATAAGGTAATATATAGCTATTAGCTACTTTTCTAAATAATAAAGCCTTTAATAAGAAATATAATATAACTTATAGTTAATATCTTATTCTAATTATTACTAAAGCTAGTATCTAATATAGCTATAAGATTTTTATTTATTAATATTATATTTATATTATTATATATAATATTATATAACTTTATTCTAGCTAAATATTAAAATAGATATTTTACTATAGCTAAATATTATTTTATTAAATTTCTATTAGCTTCTAATAGCTTTATTATAATAAAACTAATATCTAGATAACTACTAATTATTAAATAATTAATATATTTTATTTAATATTAATATTTTAAAATAATTTCTTTATTAATATCTTCTTTTAGTTTTAGATAAAGTACTTAGAATATTATTAGTAGTAGTATTTTTATTAAGTTTATATTTTTAAAATTAAATCTCTTTAAAATCTTTTTTATAAACTTTTTTTAACTAATAGAAACTTATCTTCTATCTTTTTTTATTTAAAATCTAAGAAATTTCTTTATAAAGCTTATTTTCTTTAAGTTATAAGCTTTTTAAAGTTTATTTTTAACTACTATTATATCTTTTTCTATTTTAACTATAATTAAGTAATTATTAATATAAATTAAAATAATTATTTTAATATTTTTATATTTTAAAAAATATA
>JUDQ01000039.1:0-74961 GCA_000812075.1 Scedosporium aurantiacum
CCCCCCCCCCCCCCCAAGTTCGAAATCAAGCAGGCTGGAGAATCCATTGGGCTCTCATTCATGGGTATAATCAGGCACTGATTTTGTCATTACAGAATTCCCGCTTTCAGTTGAAGAGAATGAGGGACGGCAGTGTTGCTGGACGTCACTTGCGATAATCGTCCACGACAATGATTCTCGCAATTCTGCCCACTATAGACCTGTATATAAAGTAATTCCTCTTTCCCGCTGTAGTCTGTGTTCTTTTAGAAGAAACATATCAACGTATTCTAACGATAGGTGTATCTCATAGGCACGGCAAACACCTCAAGAGTGTATGCTCATCACTCAGGAACGCCGACACTGAGATCTCGGAATACATCCTGCGGGTTGAAAACGGATGGGTCCGCGTGGAGCAACAACTGAACTTTCTCCGGCGAGTCCAACACCTGATGGGAGACGACCACCTCGGGGTACACCAGCGAACCCTCGGTATCCTCTCTGGCAAGCTGCAAGATATTATTTGCCAGCTTCAGGGGCTCCTGAAACAGAGACCGGATCGCGTAGGCGATGCCTCCGATACCGTGTATGCCCCACGAAGTTTGAAGTATGCTTTCAAGAACGAAAATCTGAAGCAAGCAGTGGAGGAGTTTGAGACGTGGCTGAGAACTGCGGATCTCTCATGGTTTCTGCTCATGAGAATAACCGACCCCGGAATAGACGCCGCGTTGATTCAAGGCCACTCGAATACAGCGGCTTACATCCCGTCGACCCTGGCAATTCGTTCTGGCCTCCGCGCAGTAGAGTTCCCCGATACAACCAACGCACCAAGTCTCAGGCTCCCCTCTGAAGAACTCCGTAGACTGACTAGGTCCGAAATTCCACGATGCGGGGCTTTGCTCGCGACAAGAACTCGCTCAACCGGAGAACTAACGCGCTTCATCCTGGACAGGGTCGACTCCAAGCCCCGTTCCGCGAGCCAAGTGGTGATGAAAGACGTCCGGGACCTCGCCCGCAGACTCCAGCACAACGAGCCGGACACCTTCGGCCTTCTTGCCTGCCACGGCTTCGTCGCAGAGCCGGACAAGTCCGAACCCGACCCGATTGTGGATTTTACCCTGGTCTTCAAGCTTCCACCGGAATACTCCAACCCCCGCAGCTTGCGAGACCTTCTCCTCGATTCTGCAGGCCCCGTATCGCTTAGTTTCCGTCTAAACATCGCCAAGTCACTGGCCAACGCGGTAGGCCATGTGTATACGTTTGGTTTCGTCCACAAGAATATCCATCCGGGCTCCGCGATCAGTTTCGATACCGTCGATGGGCCGAAGCCTCCGGCGGTGGTCCTTGTCGGGTTTGAGAATTTCCGTAGGGACCAAGGCCCCACTCTGCGATTCGGTGACGACATGTTTGAAAGAAACCTCTACCGCCACCCATCGAGACAAGGCACCGATCCCCAAGAAGACTATGTGATGCAGCATGACATATACGGCTTGGGCGTCTGCCTTCTCGAGATCGGGTTCTGGAGAAGCTTCGTCAACGACAATCCACAGGATAGAGGCGTCTATGCTTCTCCTATTCTCGGCTTGTCGGAACTTCGAGGTCCACAGCTGATCACGTATCTTCAAACCCAAGGAAAGGACCATCTACTATCTCTGGCTACTTCTCGACTCCCGCAGTTCATGGGAGATAAATACGCGGATATTGTGAAGACGTGTTTGACATGCTTGGACCCGGAAAACGAAGACTTCGGTGACCAACGAGAGTTCGAGGATGAGGATGGTATCCTCGTCGGAGCCCGATATATTGAGAAGGCAAGAGTAAACTTAGTTTCTGCTTGGCCTTTCACGTAGCTAACAACTTGCAGGTCATCGTTCGTCTAAACGGACTGTATATGTAATCCGAACCCGAGCCGTGGAACGAGGCTCCTGTGCTTTTCTATTTGTCATAAATAATGTACATCGTCGAGAGGATCGCCGCCGTCTGTTTCCGGCGCATGACATCTAATTCATCTTATTGTACCTTTCTCTCGCCTTCTCTTGCGCAGTCGTCAAGTACTCTGTATAGCTATTCTTTGTCTTCCGCTGCGCGAGCTCCGCGGCATCCCCGAGGTTTCCACCTTCCGCGCCGAGACCGACGCCCTCCTGATACGCGTTCGTGGTGATAATTTCCGTCCTACCCTCGCCGTTCGCACCGAGGCCTTGTCCCGTCCAGCCCATCTTGGCGAGCATCGCCGAACCCTTGGACGGCACTGGCGCGGCGGCTGGCGCAGGGGTGGAAGACGCCGCTGTTTCGGGTTTCGACGCCTTTTGCTTCGCTAGTTGTGGCGTTGGCTTCTTGGGCTGATTGAAGGCCTCACGGCGCTCCTTGGCTCGGTCACGGTACTGCTGCGACTGCGAAGCGTCGTTCGTCTTGCCTTGTTCCTGGAGCCTCTTATCTCGCGCTGCGAGGCGCGGCATGGCTGCCTTTACCTTCTCCTCATCGGCCATAGCTCTCTTGTGATTCCCGGAGCGCTCATGAGTGTCCAAGTCATCCAAGGACTTGTACTTCATCATGCAGAGTAGACAACAAACCCGATCTCGGTCTACATACGAGACAAGGGGCTCAGACTTGGCAGTCGTGTTGTTTGGCGATGCTCCAGCACTGTCATCAGCAATGGTTGCTGGAGCGACTGCCAACCCTCCGAGTGATATCTTGATGGGTCCTTGCTTTTCCTTTGGTGGCATCGTGGATGTACTAGGCAGGTGATTTGGCTGCCGAGACGACCCCGACTCTGACGTACCCTCGTTGCCTGAAGCCCTCTCATCACCGGATCCAACGGCACCATCCGTACGGAGTTCCTCGTGTTTCTTCTGCCACATGGCCATCTGTCCCGCCATCGCAACCGGCTTCTTCGTCACTCCAGAGCCGAGATTCCCGTCCGCCTTTCGCTTTTTGGCCTTCTTCGCTTCGGCCGAGGCTGAGGCGCCTTCCGCTGCGGGCTCGGTCTTGACAGGTGGCTGGGCGTTTACCACGCGTTGGTTGGCAAAGACTCGAGGGTCCCAGTACTTTACACGTAGTGCCGGATTAAATAAAGGAACGAATGAAAACTTCTCCTCTTGTGGCGAGGGTTGTTGTAGCTCGGGGACAAAAACTCCCATGTGGATCGAGCAGATATTGACGGAGGCGCCGCCAATAGTGAAGTTCCGCGACATTCTAAACTTGGTCAAAGCTGCCGCGGCGTCCTCCAGGGTCCAAAATTCCGCGAACCCATATTTCAGCGATTGACTGTCAGACTTGTCGCGAATGAGGAAGACTCGGTGAAGGGAGCCTCGGCGAGCGCCGTAACCGCTTACATCTCCTGTAGGAGCGGTTGACTTGAGCTTAGCCGGAGCACCTGAGTCCTTTGAGGCTGGCTGCTTCTCGGCGATTTCTAGCTTCTTTATGGCAAACTCGAGGACTTCTTCCGTCACGCAGGCATCTAGGGGATAAACGACCAGGAATTGGGATGGATCGTTGGAGGCATCCGTCTCGCCAGTTAACATGTGGGTATATCCAGATGATATGGCTACGACGATTCCGTTAGTTGAGATGGATAGTCCTGCAATGGATTGGTTGATGAAGAGGACATACATGAGGACTGCGCAAATCCGCACACCTTGCAACGATTCCGGGACGCGAAATTAGAAAAATCACACTGTCTATGATTAACACTTGAACATCTTGGGGATAAATCTGGGCGGGGGAATCCTACAGAAGGACATGTCCACTGCTCAGAACGCGGTTGTTGTCGCCGATCGCCATCGTCACGGGATCTTGCAAAATGAGGGTACAGCATCAGTCTGCGAGGTTCGGATGTGTTCCTGGTGACCGCTGACTCGACAACAAGCTCGGGGAAGTGCCTGTCCACGAATCTGACTGCCTGATCGACTGTCTGAAATTGTACGAACGCTCGACGCGATCCTGAAGGGAGATATTTAGCTCAATATCCCAGAAAGCCGCTAGCGTTGATTGACTAAAAAGGTTCTTTACCTCCAGAACTAGGGATCCGAATCTCAATGATATCATCAGGGGAGATCAAGGACGAGTTCAATAAACTTGATTGGAACTGGAAACACCGGTTAGATAGATTCGTGAAAGAAACACAGAAAAGGCCGGATTATGGCGTGGGTTTTGAAGATTGCGGCTTGGCCCAATAGTCACCTACCTCAGTTACAGAGATGTCGGTAGGGAGACCCTCTAATATGACGGTATCACTGGGATTGCCGGGGTGACGTGATGGTGAGCGTGAATAACTTCGGCTCCTACGCCGACTTCGCGGTCGATGGTGGCGCTCATGGTCTGAATGGGAATCCGACCGGTGTCGGTAGTGTCCGTGCTGGTCGGAGTAGTAGGGGTCGTCATACTCCGGACCTCCGCGGGAATCACGGTGTCGCGGTCTCGAGTCGTTTTGCGAAGGCCCTCTCCGGTCGCGGTAGTCCCTTCCGTCG
The DNA here is from genome assembly GCA_000812075.1 of Scedosporium aurantiacum. Classification (NCBI taxonomy): domain Eukaryota; kingdom Fungi; phylum Ascomycota; class Sordariomycetes; order Microascales; family Microascaceae; genus Scedosporium; species Scedosporium aurantiacum. The sequence goes on from JUDQ01000039.1 coordinate 4,446, forward strand.
TCGGAATATCCATAGTGCCTTCTACTTGCGCCATCGCGATACCGCGCTTCCTCTTCAGGTAGGTCGTCGTAAGGCAAGTCGATCCTGGGTGGAGGAGATCGAGAGCTTCCTCGTCGTCCCGTGGGGAAGTTAGCTTACAGCTCAAAACCATTCCTAATTCTGGCCACTTCTGATAATTTTTCTATCGCGGACATCTAAGATGCCATCTCTGCTTTCAACGTGACTCCTCCATGGGCTCAGTTCAAGCTTTACCATGCCGCTCTCGATAATAGTCGTGTTGTTCGTCATATGCCCCATCTCGTGGGTTGGAATTTCCTCGTCGCCGATTGTAGTGATCGTGATATTGGTCCCTCGTTGGGGATCGCCCCCGCTGTTCAGGATACATTGCTGGTCGATCTTAGGGTGTCGTTTAGATATGATATGCGAAGAAGGCTCGTCTCGAGGCAAGGCTGTTCGAGCAGCAGCTAGACCATCTAGATCATGTGGGGAAGGGGCCACGTCTGATTTAATAACTCAGGAATTTGTTGCTTTCACAAATGATTATTGTGTCTAAGAGCTTCAGGTCGTAATATTCGAAACAAGCTGTGATGTGTGTGATGTGCTATGCGACAGGGAATGGGAATGGGAGTTGGAGGATGAGAGTCCAAAGAAGCTGTGAAGCTGTTGGAATTGGAGTGAAGTCATCATCCTGTGATTAACTAAGCATTGTTTATCATCTGTTGCCACCTGACAATAAAGCCTGTGCCCTTGACGAGTGACTGCCCTAAGGAAGAACAGAAGAGGAGAAGTGAGTTTAGTTGACCTTGCAAAGTACGTTCATCTTTAATGAACATAATGTAATTAATTGATTTCCTACTATTCTAATCATCTCGAGACGTTGAGCCCCGACGTTACGGCAAGTCAAGTCCCATACCGGCACAATGGACTCCAAAGTGGAAGAAATCTGGGAGCTCTCCGAAGACGGGTGCTACGTCGCACTCACAAACAGCTCTTTAGATGTCAACACAGTAATGGACAAGGTCCGAAGTCCTGCTGCCGGAGCCATTGTTGTCTTTGCCGGTATGTTAATGTGGTCAGAGATGACGGCGAGAGGATTCTGCTAACCCGTCCTTTTTTTAGGCACAACGCGGGATAACTTTGCGGGAAAGCCCGTCAAGGAACTTAGGTATTCTGCCTATCACAAGCTCGCCCTCTGTACCATGCTATCTATCGCCAAGGCGGTTTCTGAGAAGCATTCCCTCAAAGGATTCGCCATGGTCCATCGACTAGGCGTCGTGGGTATTGGCGAGGAGAGCATCCTCATTGCAGTCTCCTCGCCACATCGCCAAGCAGCATGGAGAGCCGGTGAGGAGGCCCTGGAGGAGTGCAAGTCAAAGGTTGAGGTTTGGAAACTAGAGCAGTTTGAGGACGAGGAAGGAGTCTGGCGTGCGAACCGAGACGGCGTCATGGGTCAGCGTGTAGAAGGGACATGATGATTGAATATCGTTCAATGTTCTCTTCTCGCTCCATGATTCCAGGCCCCAAATCAGTGAGAGCCCGACTCGCAATAACCAGAATGGGACGAAATGCCCATTTTCAGGCCCCCACTCCCGAGTTTCCGAGTGCGTCCGCGGAGATGATTTCGCAAGAGAGCAGTGGCCAGCTGTGGATTGTGGTGTGCCGTACCCCAAATTTATCAGCCAGGGAATAGCGGGGTCCCACTAAAATTTCCGTATTTAGGCGCTCTAGATCATCCCGAACTAGCCAGCTTGAGCACGCTCATTGGGGCCCGCACAGCTCATGGAGCGCTGCGATTGTGTGATTTTTGGAACCCCTCCCCCACTTTTTACCACCTGAGACCCCAATCACTTTTTCATTTTTTTCTTCTTCCCTTGATTAGATCAGGATAGCTTCATCCTGCTGGTCTCTTCCCCCGCTGAGATCAATCGCAAGTAGTTCGGGACTGCATTCTTCCCCTTCTGGGTATACTCGTGCGGATTGAAGTCCGCTACTAGCCGCGATGTCTAGGCTTGCCGCCGTCCAGCGGGAGCTGGACAATCCCAGCGACGGCATCGCCCTCAAGGCCACCAAGAACCACATCCACGCCACCTGGGCGCGCACCTTCTCGTCCGTCCCCGAGCTCTACTTCCAGCCCGAATCGGTCGAGCAAGTCCAGAAACTCCTGCGCCTGGCCCACCAATGCCGGCGCCGCGTCGTCGTCACCGGCTCGGGCCACTCGCCCTCCCACCTGACCTGCACCTCCCACTGGCTGGTCAACCTCGACAAGCTCTGCGCTATCCTCGAGACCGACGAGAAGACACATCGGGTGCGCGTGGAGGCCGGCATACGGCTGCGCGATCTGGGCGACGAGCTCGAGAAGCGCGGCCTTGATATGCGGAACTTGGGGAGTATCAATGAGCAGTCTGTCGCTGGGGTGATTTCGACGGGTACTCATGGGAGCAGTCTGCGGCATGGGCTCGTGTCGGAGAATATTCTCGCGTTCAAGATCGTTCTCGCCGATGGCTCGATTAAGGAGTGCTCTGCGACCTCGAATAACGAGCTCTTCCGAGCCGGTCTCCTTTCTCTTGGTGCCTTGGGGATCATTGTCGAAGTCACCTACCAGGCTATAGAAGCCTTCAATCTCAGCTGGACTCAAGTTATCGACGCGGATCACAGGCTCTTCTCCTCGTGGAGCAGGGAATTCTGGTCGCAAAAGGAGTTCATCCGCGTATGGTGGCTCCCGCACACCCGCCGCGCCGTCATCTGGTCCGCCGACAGATCCGACGAGCCCACCTTCGACCCGCCCGGCAGCTACTACGACGGCTCTCTTGGCTACCACATCTACCACAACCTCCTGTACATCGGCCACTTCTTCCCGCGCATCCTCCCCTGGGTCGAATGGTTCGTCTTCGGCATGCAGTACGGCTTCAAGAACGGATCGACCAACTCCGCCATCCAACCCAGCCGCAAGGCCCTGCTGCTCAACTGCCTCTACTCGCAATACGTCAACGAGTGGGCCATCCCTCTCGACAAGGGTCCCGAGGCCCTGCGCCGTCTCAGCTCCTGGCTCAACCACCTCAAACCCGACCACCCAGACTACTGGGAGCCCAAGATCCCCTTCTCCGCCGACGGCATCTACGTCCACGCCCCTCTAGAAGTCCGCGTTACGAACTCCGCCCCCGCCACGCCCGAGGCTTTCGCGTCCCGCCCCTTCCTCGACTCTTCCATGTCTGACGGCCCGACGCTCTACCTCAACGCTACTCTCTACAGGCCGTACCATACCAACCCCTCCGTTATGCCCAGGTACTACGAGGCTTTCGAATGGCTTATGCGCGACCTCGGCGGCCGCCCTCACTGGGCTAAGAACTTCTTGGCCGACACGGCTGCTATTGAGGAGATGTACGGCGAGGATCTTGTCAGGTGGCGAAAGGTTCGTGATGAGGTGGACCCCGAGGGGATGTTTGTCGGTCCGTGGCACCGCGAGAAGGTCCTGAGGGGGCCGATCTTGCCGTTGGAGGAGAGGAGGGGAGAAGCCGCTGAGACGAAGGATCGGACGGGTGCGACGAGGGTGGTGTTCGATGTTCCTCAGGAGTAAATAGCTGTATTGTATTCTAAGGGTCTTGTTTTAAGCGTTCAATTATGTTGTTGGCATGGTCTTTTCCGTCTTTGTACTTTGAACAGCGTTTAAAACTGTTTTACCAGCATTCGTCACGTTTGTCATTCATCTTCTGAGCTCTTTACCACTTCCAGAGAAAGCGAAGCAACAATTCGAACACAAAATTAAAAAGGAGAACAATTCTCCCAGCTGCGACCGGAACGCCAAATTTCTAAAGCGCCTCTTTACTCGAGCTGCCGTGGAAGAGCGTGTCTCTGCTATTGATAATGATAGAGAGAATGCTAAGGTATTAAGGTAGAGAACTCCTAATTAATTACCTTGAAGCGATTCCCAAGGATCTAGGTTGACTAGAACGGTTTCCACGCCGCCTCACCCTCCTCATAGCTTATTAGTATGGGGAGCCACTGAGCCGTTTCTCCTTGAGTATCCGGATCGGTTATTGACTCCCTGCGTAATTTCGAAAATATAAGATCATCTCGGCCGCCCTTGGATTTCGAGATATTAAACAGACGAGGGAAAAAAGGGAGCAGCCACACGAACCAAGAGGTCAACTTTAGGATTGAGTAGCGAACATCTTTCATTCATGAACTAAGAACGCCTATAGTATAAGAAAAATAGATATGAAAAATAGAAAAAGAGAACTTCAAAAAAGGTATATACGCGGAAGGAGCCGACCTCGCAGCTCTCTCTCCAGTGTCGATGTGTTTCACAAACCAAGCCCCTTTCCTTTCCTATACTCCCGTAAACGACCCCGAGACCGACGAGCATTAACAAGGGGAAAGACAAGGAAAAGGGTGCTGGTGCTTTCAGCATTATACATAATAAAAAAAAAAAATGAGGAACGACAAGTGTTTGTCTTCCCGCTCGGTTTCCTCCTCCTGAACCCATGGTATCAAAAAAAGCCAGTTCTGGCGGTGGTGCAAGGAGCGCAGCCTCCTCGTTGCGTTCTGCTATAAATACACCCCTTATTTTCCAAAACGAACAAACCCCCCCAAAAATATAAAACTCTGCATCTCTCCCATCACAGCGCATAGTTCTCCGTATGCAAGAAAATCTCCTCAAGCATGTCATCCCCCCAAATCTCCGCCTGTAACCTCGCCACCGTCCTCGCAACACCCTCCCTCATTGTCGGCGGCCCACACACGAACACCGCCGTCCTCCTGCCCAAGATGCCCCTGCCGTCAGGCGCGCCCCTGGCCCACTCGCGAAGCATGTAGCCCAAGTCCGGCCGGCCGTACTCGACGCTCCAGCCGCCGTCGATCTGGTGCGGCACGGGGAAGGCGAAGCGCATGAGGTTCTTGCGGAATTCTGTGGGGGTCTCGGAGAAGCCGAATTCGAAACCTGAGGGCGGGCCGAAGGTACTGTTCGGGCGCGGTTGGTTGCGCCCGGGGAGGTTCGTGGTGCGGAGGTGGGCGAGCTCGGGGGCGCGCACGGGGAGGCTATCGGTGGCGGTGGTGGTATCGTCGGAGACTGTTGGGGGAGGCACTTTGCGGGGAGAGGGTGGGGCGTAGTTGAAGTGGGGGGCGTCGGCGCGGGGGGCGAGAGGCGGGAAGTGGAACTCGCGCTTCTTGCCCGATGTCGTGTCTTCGTCATTGCTATTGAGGTCGTTGGACGGCTTCTTCTCGTCGCCAAGCGGAGGCTTCGCGTCGTCCTGGGGAGAGTAGACTCGGATGCCGGGTGGCGGCCCCTCGGGAGGGTTAGGGATGCTGTTAATGTGGGCGTGGGCCTGGAGGTGTTTGGTCTGAGGCAGGGCGGTGATCTTGTCGTCATTTTCGGCGCGGAGCTCCCTCTCGCGCTCCGGGTCACCTTGGGCCTCGGCCATAATAAGAGCCGAGTTGCGCTTCGACGCAATACCCGCGACAAATCCGTCGAGCTTGTCATGGAACATGTTGCTCAGGGCGCGGGCTCCGGTGTCGTTCGCGGGTCCGCCGATGCCCATGCGTGCTGGGCGGGTAGTAGCGGTCACGAAGAACTTGCATGTCACGCTCTCGGGGGGAGCCGAGTCGCGGCAGATGCGAAGCTCCTCGCGGAACCAGTCCATAGCCTCGAGACGCTTGATGGCCCAGACGACGACAACCTTGCGGGTGATGGCCTTGCCGTCTCGCATGCGTTTGATCAAGTTAAGGAGCTGAGACATGAGGGCCGTAATGCCGCTACCACCAGCGATAAGAATGCAGGTGTCGAAGGCGGCAAGGTCTCGACGCATACCGCCATAGGGGCCATCCAGAAACGCGCGGTAAGTGTGGAAGGGGCCCTTTTCGATGGCAGTCTCGAGCACGCGGCGGGTAAATCCACCGTAAGGCTTGAAGACAAGGACGCAGTCCCTGTAGTCTTCACCGTACTCGGAGGGAAAGTCATCACTACAGAGTGATGCGATGGTAAAGGGATGGTTCTCGAAGAACGAGATGCCAGGCATACGGAGGTAGACGTATTGGCCCGGCTTCCACCTCATCTGGGTTGGGATGGTGATTTTGATCGCATTCTCTGACATGAGGGTGATGGCAGCTTCATCACCAACCATGAACGCAAACCTCCATGGCCTCGTCCAGTTAAGCTTGAAAAAGCGCATGAAATAGCAGAAGGCCCAGATGGCGATGGAAGTGTAGAGATAGGCCCACGAGGCCAGGAAATTCTTAGTATGCCAGAACAGAACGCCGAGGTAAACGGCGCCAACAGGAACGTGGAGAATCACGAACAGCTCGTAGGCAATTCGACGGATGAAGGGGAGGGAGGCAACGCAGAGCCAGACAAGGGGAACCAAGCAGGCAATTCCGGTACCGTAGATAATACCACTGCCACCGGGAAAGAGGCGCTGGAAGATGACCATGCCATCGTCGTTCCAGACGGGCTGGATGTAGAAGGGAATGGCATGAACCAATGACAGGAACAGGCAAATGTATCCTGCCCAGCGGTGGAAGACATTGAGCCGCTCGGGGCCGATGCCGATGAGAATGGTCAGGATGTTTGCTTTCATGCTCGTCGCGATAATCCAGGGAGTCATCGCCACCGCAATCATGCCGGAGCGGATAGCAATAGGAGGTGAGCCAAACTCGATGCTTTCCCAGTAAAGAGGCTGTTTTAGGAAACAGAACAGAACGACAAAAATGAGAGTAATCAAGACCGTCGCAAGCACAGCTAGCGAGGAGAAGGTGAATCTATGCTTCCGCCACACAATATCAGGGATCGGACGGTAGAAGACCCATCGGAAGAGGGCCAGAGTGTCGTTGACAAAGCCAAGAGAGGACAAATGAGCCTTGGGTCGGAATTGCTTCTCGTCGGCGCCGATCTCCGGGAAGAAGACGCGGCCATGCTCGTTCGTGCGCATGGCATTCGCATAATCGAGCTCAATGTTGTACGCCCGCTGATAGTGCTCCTCAACCTCCGCCTTGTAAATGGCCTGTCGGATCTTGTCTTGCCAAAAGTGCCAGACTCTCATAAAGAGAACGAGGAATAGGAGGCCGAAGGCGTAGTAAGTCCATCCCACACCGTACTTTCCAGACTTTATCCAGGGATCGACGGTATTCGCTTCAACTAGACCTGGAGGACTCGTCGGGGTCAGTGGAATAAAGATACGCTTCGCCAATTCTACTATCGTATTTGATGTTGATTGCGCCGCCTCGACGAGGCCGAATTTTGGTTTGGGACTCATGGTGTCGCGTTCGCTGGGTCGGGGAGAGAGAACGCTCAGTTATCCGCTGCGGGGACCCACGATGTTGGCAGGATATCCGCGCAACCTAGATGGATCTGACCATAGGAACAAGATCTCCACGCGTTCTCAATTGCTGTGTAAACGGCGGAGGTGGGTGAGATTCAAAAAGTTGAGTGGGCGGGGCGAGTTATTGGGCCGGCCAATGCAGCAGGGAAAGTTGGAGGCTGGTGGAGATTATTCGTTGGCTGTCTGCATTAATCGTGCCGGGTGTAAGTCGGTCGCAGGAGAGTCGGCCTCAACCTCGGGGTATAAGACTGGGGAAGGCGAGGGTATTCCCACACTATACTCTCAGAGGAGACGAGAGAGAGTATACTATCCGGGAATCGAAACAAGGACGTAAGAACCCAACAGCGGGACTTGGGACGGGGGCGAGGGGGGAAGAAGAGGGGGGTTCAGGTGAGAAGCGGCCGGAAGTGCAGGATATAACAGAGAAACCCGGCAGAAGGCTCCGTCGTACAATGGGATGTGCGAGTGTGGCTGCCCTTGGGGGCCGAGAGTCCAAGCTTTATTATTCCCCCCTCGTACTAAGGGGAAAAAAATGGACTCGAGGCAATCGTTCGAGGTGCAGAAGAACAGTTGGTGGCTTGTCCAATCCGCTGAGTGGTGCCTGCAGGAGCAAGGGTTTGTTTATCTTCCCGCTGCCTTTGAGAAAAGTGTGAAGACGCAAATGCAGGACCACAGCGTGGTGTGTTCAACAACAGGAGCCAAGTAGCCGGCCAAGGAGGGAACCAGAGGACTTGAACATTGCCCAAAGCGTTCAGTCGAAATCAGACGAGGGCAGAGAAGAGCGGGATATTGTCACCCATTTTGGGGGCGAGAAGTCAAGCTGGGGCCGGAAAGGTAAGGAAAAAAACTGGGCAAGACTGTTGGTCTGTCCAAGGCCCCAATGCACCGTTCCCGGCGAAGAAGGAATGCAGTGAGAATGGTTCAACCAGCCAGGCGCCTGACCGCACTTTAGCATTGGCCAGAAGGAAAATTGACTATGGGGATGTCACATATCCAGTTTAAGAGGAACGGGCAAGGTGTGGGCGCTTGTTCTTGCGGAGAAGCATGCTGGCGATAGACCCGTGCAGTAGTCAGTCCCCTAGTGGAGAGTGCCTAGACTGACTATTACTACATGCGGTGATGGAGAAGACGAACGAGCAAGAGTGAGCGGCAACTGAATGTCCAGTGCAGAGATGTGCAGGGGGGGCTGGCACGCGGAAAGGAAGAGGGGGGCATGGCGGGGGATCTGCAGGATGCCCACCCGTAGAATCCACGTCCACTGCACCCCCAATGTGAGTAACCCATCCTTGTGGTCTCTGTCACTGTCGACGAGAGACCCGAAGGGCCCGGGCGTGCAGGTGGCAGATGGCTTGGGCGGAATCAGGTTTATCAGATAGAATGCTAGTTTATATGGATAAAAATGAATATGATGTTTGAATATTTAAACACTGATGGAGCAGGACGGCAGATGGTGAGGTGAGCGGAGAAGCAGGTGTCGCGAGGATCAACTGCAGCCAATGTATGTTGTATGTGCAGACAATACAAGTCCGAAGTAGATGAGTGAGGTCAAGGGTGGCCGATGCACCAACGGTCCAACATCAAGGGAAAACGTCACGGACAAGACGAGAGACTCCACTCTTGATTCTCGATTCCCCTGTCGTCAACGGCCAAGGGCAAGGAGGACCCCAGGTGAGGTGATTGATGTGGTGAGTCCCGCATGAAGCAGTGAACAATCTCACAGCCATCAAATCAGAGCGCTCTCAGCAAGAGCTCCACGGCGTTTTAGATGAAAGTACAACAAGTACGAAGTATTGTGCGCACGAAGTGGAGTCCGCACTCTGTGACTGGATGCTCGTACTTTTGCAGATTCACAGGGCCGAAGAATCGTGTTGGTCTGAAGGATGAAGGAGGGGGGCCGAAAAAAAGTGGCGAGCCGGGAGATGGGCAGATCGGAAAATCAGCAGTCTAGCGAATGGCGAGCGAGATGTTGAGAGTCGAGCTCTTCTTGGCTCTGATTTGGGGGCTGTCAAGGTTCTGGTTCTGTGATGTGATTCGGGGCCCACCAGCGTTGCAATCTACGGGCGGCAAGATGCAGGACGTGATTCGTCAGGGTCCGGGTGTGGAAAGGTGTGCTCAACCGTGCATCACTGCATCCCCCGGTTCCACTGCTCCACTCCAGACTGGCAGACTGATCGGGCGGCGGACACTAAGACTTCGTGCTCTGAGTGCTCATAGGGTTATGCTCTGGTGGAGTCTTCGTGTCCTCAAGCTGTGTGAAAAGCACCATTCCGTCGAATCCCTCCGTGCCGAGACCTCTCTCCACTGCAAGTGCTCATAGCTACGCCGAACGGTAAGCTGTTGCGATATTATTCTCTCTCAAGCATGGACGGGTACACCACCCTTGTGCCCGTTTGAGCCGTGCTCGTCGTCTCGCCAGGCAGGTCGGCCATTAATCACATCTGCGAGCATCGTACGAAGTAGGCTCAAGATCTGTATGATTATCGACAAAACAAAAATCCCACTGCTTCGTACTTTTCGAATTCGGTCTCTTGTCCTAGGTTTGATTAGCTTGGCATGCCCAACCACCGCGGAGAACCATTGCTGTGTCATAGTCTACGAAGGAGGTCCATATCTGCAACCGCAGTCGAGGACGAAATTACCATGTCGCTCAATGCCAGTTCGTGGGTCCGCCCTCGTTTCCTCAGCTCTTGTCACCTTGTCGTGGGCCGCCCCGGCTTGGCGTAATTGATGTTTAGACAAATCGGCGGAAGTTCGGCATGGAAAAAGCCCAGATTAGATTCAAGACGATGGATAATAATATTCGCGACTCCTCAAAGTTGTTGGCAGAAACCCCGAAAAGGGCCTGTCTCCTGTTACTTCGCAGCTCATGTTGCATCGCCCATCATCGCGAGATGAGGGATCAATTGATCTCTGCTCCCTCACACAGCGGCTGTCTTCTTGTACTGGAAAGATTGAAGAACTGATTTGCGAACTCGAGGACTCGATACTGATGATCATCCCCGAAGACTTGTTAGAAAAGGAAGAGGAAAGACAGCAAGAAAGAGGACGCTTTCATCCAGGTTGGGAGCTTCCTTCTTCTTTCTTCCACCCCACCGAGAGAGCTAAGGAAGGTCCGGCCTGACCAACTGACCGGACCAACTGACGACAGTTCGATCGCCATCTCATATTAAAACAAAAGAAAAAAAATAAATAAATAAATAAATAAAAATAAATTTCAAACATGTTTTAATAATGAATTTAAAATAAATTAATTCAATAAATTACATATGTATTTTCTTCTCAATTTCAACGAAAATTTTGAAATTGTCTCTATTTTTTACAATATTTAATGATTCTTTCCAAATCAGCCTTGCATTGCTCAAACCGTTATTGGTCATTTCTGCCTTCCATTTTGATAGAGACCCCCACTTCCCACAAGGCTGATTTGACTTTTGACATCAAGCTGGAAAATTGGAAAATTCGAACCAGCAACGACTTCGAGATCCCAAGCCCGTACTTGTGTAAACAGATAGTGTCTCTTCGTGGCCCCAATATCGCCATTGCACACCCAATCTTATCCCAAACTGTGGTCTAATTGCTACCCAGACATCTCCACAACGCTCAACCCATCTGAAATGACGTCCGAAGCCCCTCAAGGCTTGCCGCGAGCCACCTTCGCGAAGCTCTCACCACATCCCTACCTCCTCGCCAACCTCGAACCATCCGATAAAGAAAGGGCTCCCGCTCGAAGCAACGGTCGTGCTCCATGGGCTGCCCGCCCGCCCACCGTCAACAACTCCAGTCTCAACCACGCTCAAGGGAGCTCACTGGTCCGTATCGGCGACACTACGGTCATCTGCGGTGTGCGGGCTGAGACGATCTTGACCTCCGATATCCCGAATTTCAGGCCCTCTAACAGAAAGACCGAATTAATGGACTACGATTTACTGGTGCCCAATCTTGAGCTAGCTACAGGTTGCTCGCCCCAATTTCTACCCGGCCAGCCGCCTACCACTCTAGCGCAAACGCTCAGTACGCGTGTCTACTCATTATTACATGCGTCCAACCTCATCAACCCAGACGACCTCCGAATCTGGTACAAATCTCCTTTGATGGATGAAGATCAAGAAATGTCCGATGACAAGGAAGACGACGATGGCGGCGAGGAGAAGGCGACTGTTGTGGCGTATTGGGTGCTCTACATCGACATGTTCTTTATTTCCTTTGACGGAAACCCTTTCGACGCCGCGTGGGCATCCGTTGTAGCGGCCCTGCGCAATACCCGTCTCCCCCAATCCCGCTGGGACCCCGACCGAGAGATGATCATCTGCTCTAGGAAGGACCCCAAGCCGCTGACCATCAACACTCTACCCATCGCCTGCACCGCTGCGATTTTTACTGGAAAGGATACGGATAGGCCGAGCGACGGCAAGTTCTGGCTTCTTCTAGACCCTGATAAGCTGGAGGAGAGCCTTTGCGACGAAACGCTTACGGTTGTGGTGGACCGGAGCGGAGGGGATACTAAGATACTGAGTGTTGCGAAGCATGGAGGCACGGTTGCCAGTCCACAGCTATTACGTGGATACATCACAGTTGCGGAGAAACGGTGGGATGAGTTTCAGTCTTCCATGAAGGCGTCTTCTTGATACCCGGATAGAGTTGGTCAATAAAAGTTATGAGTTTCACTGCGTCTTCCCTCCCTTGCGTAGATGTTGAGTCTGTGAATGGACCTGCGGACTAGAGGTCGAGATTGCGTTATCTTTGTGTTAAGCATTGCCTGGTGGTAAACTGCGACCTTGGCCAACGAAAGAATTTAGTTTGAACAATAACCAAAGCTGGCTTCCGACATATGTTTACAGGGTAAAACCAGAAGAAGAAGAAACCTTCGTACAAAAGTCCCGAGTCAGTTTCGAACCAACAACTCTCCAAGATTGCCATCTAACTCGACCCAAAACATCACCAGCCTCTCAATATCAAGCCTCAACAGGACACCCTGGCAAGAGATTCCCTCACGGAAACGGACAGAAAAACAAGCCTAATATAATATAGATAAATCTAGCAAAAAAGAATTCCCACTTCTCCCTCCCCAATTCCCAATTTCCCTTTCCCAGCCCCCCTCCAAAAAACGATTCTAGGATATAACATGTATCAACCATTCGAACCACTCTTTCAGGCGTTATTCTAGAGCAGTAGATACTGGCAGACAAGAAAAATCTTCATCTACCGCTCAAGTAACCAAATATCTAATGAAAGATAATTTGTTTGCAGCCCGGGACGCAGCGAGGAATTGGCGCCCGAGAGACTTGACTTGGGCGGATGAAAGATATGTTGCGAGCAGAAATTTGGAGAGGCACAAATGTGCGCCGCAGAAATACTCTTTCCTTGAAATCCGTGCACAGACCATCTCAGGCAGCTGGCCCATAACTTGCCGAAATTTAGCCCTGGTTCCTGCCTTTTTCTTCTCCACCAAGACTTCTACTATTTCATCACCAACTTTTCTCCTCTTCCCCATTCCTGGAGCCTGTCTGCAAACATATCCAAAAAAGTGTTTTGCAACCATGGAGTCCCTATCAGAGACTACCTGGGATGTTGTCATCTGTGGGACGGGGCTCCAACAGGCCCTGTTAGCGCTGTAAGTTTTTAACCAACCCCCCTCGCTCGCGATCTCGCCTGTCTTTTATTGCTTTTCAAAGCTCAATCTGACCGTCCCAGCTCACTTTGTGACTAAAACTCGCCCGCCCAAAAGTGCCCTTTCTCGTTCCAACAAGAAGATCCTCCACATAGACCCCAACGAGTACTACGGCGGCCCAGATGCCGCCTTGACTCTCCAAGAGGTCTCCCGCTGGGTAGATGACCAAGCCTCGTCACAAAAGGAAGGCATCTTCAGATCAGCGTCCATCACAAAGGCCCTCGAGTCGGAAAGCTTGCCATCTCGAGCCTATTCCCTCTCCCTTTCGCCGCAGATTATCCACGCCCGATCGACGTTGCTCTCGCAACTCGTGTCGTCGCGTGCCTACCGCCAGCTCGAGTTCCTTGCCGTCGGATCGTTCTTCGTCTATGAACCCGCTGCCGCAGGAGGAGATGATGCAAAGAAGCCGTCGTTGACGCGGATCCCCTCGACGCGGGAGGCTGTGTTCTCGAGCTCGGCGATTAAACCAAAGGCTAAACGGGCTTTGATGAAGTTTCTCAAGTTCGTGCTGGACTATGAGGCTGAGCCGCAGTCCGAGCTGTGGAAGGCGCGGGCCGACAAGCCCTTGGAGAGCTTTCTTGAGTCCGAGTTTAAACTTGACCCGGCGCTTCGTGCCTACGTCATCACCCTAACTCTGAGCCAGAGTGGGAAGATCTCGGTCAAGGACGGCTTGGCCATCATCCACCGCCATCTCAATTCGATGGGCGTCTATGGGCCGGGCTTTGCAGCTCTTTACCCGAAATGGGGTGGAACTTCAGAGATTGCTCAGGTCGCTTGCCGCGCTGGTGCTGTCGGCGGCGGAGTCTACATGCTCGGCACGGGCATCAAGTCGCTGCGACAAGTGCCTGCAGAGGAGAACGAGGGTCCGACTCTCGAGATCAAACTTGGCAATGACATCACTGTCAAGGCTCGCTCACTCGTCCGCGGTTGTGTTGAGATACCAGCCGCCGAGACGACAGTAAGCAGGTTGGTGGCCATCATTGGTTCACCCCTCAGGTCGCTCTTTGAGGCCGTGGTAGAGGGATCGCCGACGCCCACTGTCGCGGCCATCGCTTTTCCGAAGGGGTCGTTAGACGGCGCCCCCGACCATCCGATCTATGTTATGGCACACTCCAGCGACACTGGAGAGTGTCCGTCCGGACAAAGTAAGTTGATCTCTTTTGCTCTTACAATTCACCCCGCCCCTAAAAAGTGTTATGATGATCCTCTTTTTTGAATACTTATCTACGTTGTCTGAGCTTCGCGTTGAAGACAACATCCTCTGACAACCTGACGCACTTGAATTTTACCTATTCTCATTCTTTCTTCTTCACCATCATACGGAGTATAATAAGCTAACCCCAAGCGTCCAAGGCATCCTCCATCTCACAACCCTCTCCTCACCAGACTCTCAACACATACTCCCCAACGCCCTCTCAGCCATCCTCTCAGCCCTCTCCACAGAAGAAGAAGCCCCCAAGTGTCTCTACCAGTTCTCCTACGAACAATCCCAAGGTTCCCCGGACCTCTCCGTCGACGGAACAATCATCACCCTCCCCTCTCCTCGTCTAGACCTCGCTTTCGACGACGCGTCGCTAGATCCTATCCGCGAGTCGTGGAATGCCGTGAATCGGATTTTGGGCGAGGGTGATCCGGGTGATTACATGACATTTGAGGATAGAGAGGGCGTGGATGATGATGAGGAGCTGTGATGTGTATATCTTTTTCTCGTAGCTGTACCTTGATGGTGACGTGGTGGTGGTTTGTTTCATTGTTCGGGTTAAATAGGGAACATGAGAGTATAACATTCAATGTCTTTACGAGAAATCAATGAAAACGAATGAGAGACCCTGTTGAATCAATCACAGGTGAACGCCCACTTTATTGAAACTCCTGATTTTAAAATCATTCGGTCCTCATCATCATAACCTTGATACCCGCTGCCTAACAACGCCAAACTTGATTGCCCATGCTCAAATCGCAAACGTCTCTAAGAGATCCGACGAAACTAAACAAAGGAAAAGAAAAACGAGAAAACCCGAATGATCTTGGAAACTCACCCCCCGAAAATTGTCTTTTCACTCTCCTTCCTCTGTGTCCGTAAGACCTCTCCCGTGATTCCCGAACGCCTCTTGGACCAACCAAATGTCGAAAGTCGAATCAATCTTAACTCCCAGAACCACTTGAGAAAAAGAAGAAGATACAAACAGAAATGACTCGAAGGGAAAACATCTCTCCGTAAAAACAAGAAAGACGTCTTTACATATCACCCTCCTCCTTCTCCATAAGCTCAACAACACGCTCCACACTCTCCACCTCTCCCTCCACCCCATCAACCCCAATCTCAATCCTACCAAACGGCTTCCAAGGCAATCCCTCCTGCCTCACAACAACCTCCCTCCTCGTCGCCAAAACCAACGCATGATAAAACGCCTGCGCGGCCACCTCCCTCCCATGCACGGCCGGGTCAGCCAACTCGTCGAAATCAACCCACTTGCGTCCGTCCATGGCCTGGTCCGCGCGACCGGATATTTTCGCCCGCTCGAGGATGTAGGTTAAAAAATCCCGGCCGGCCTCATCGACGGCCCTTTGCATCTGTGACTCGTTCATGGATGCGAAGTTGCCAAAGGAGGACGACGACGACTCGCGTCCGTGGCCATAACTCAGGTCGTGACCGGGGAAGTCGTCCGAGGGGAGGTGGGGATCGCTGAAGCGCTCAATATCCGGGAGGACGCTGCCGCGGGTTACGAGGGGACTGGCGCTGACTTGGCGGCTTCGTCGACCCGTGATGCTTTTTACAGCGGAACCGGGAACGGAGCCCTGGCGGGACCAGGGCACGCCCGAGGATGAGCGGGGCTCAGGGAGACTCTGGCCTCGTCTGCCGACTTCGGAAAGAATGTCGTCACCCTCGACTGGAAGTTGGATCTCATCGCCGAGGGGGTGCTCCTGGGTATTCGTCTTCTGCTTCACTCTGCGACCTTGCTCTTCTCCCTCTTCGGAAAATGCCTCCGATGCAGATCGACGACAGCGGCGGCCCTTTTCCGGCTCTGGTGAACGAAGGTGTTCAATGTTCGGAATGCCAAACACGGTATTTCGGAGTGCGTCTCCAGCAAAGAACTCGGCCAGAGGGTGCTGAATACCAACGACTCCCAGATCCCGACCAACATCGGCAATGCCAGTTCCAAGTGTGACAAGGAATGCATTCTTCTTCGCTCGCGCGGCGACCGTCTCTTGGCTTCGATAAGCTTCGGCTTCAGCCCTCTTGACATAAGTGGATCCCATGCTTTTGTACTCAACATCGTCAATCTGTGGAGGCGCTTTATCGAGGAAAGAACCTGCACCGGGAAGGCGACGACGGCGAGTTCGGGGAACAGCTGGCCTGCGCGGTCTGGAAGCTTGGGCGGCTTGCTCTTCCTTCTCTTGCTGCTCTTGGGTTTGGAAAGCTTCCGCGTCGGGAAGGGGCTCCTCAACCATCATGGCGCCCAAATCAGTAGGGCCTTTAGTAGCTTGTGGGAGTGGCTCTGGCTCTTCGAACCGAATTTGCATCTCCTCTTGCTCAGCAATACCGGGAATCTGAGAATCCGGACCAGGTAGAGGTGGAAGCTCGAGTTCACCAACCTCGATGAGATTACCCTCAGCATCAACCTCAAACCCAAACCCTCCCTCAATGGGAAACAATGCATCGTCATCACTAAAAGGGACAGCACCTGTTCCAACTAGCGATTTCGGGCCGGCGCTGCCTTGTCCCTTAAGGGGTGTGGGGAGCTGCTGACTGCTCTGGCCCGACTGAAGGAAATCGAAACGGAGGGAATCAGACGACAAAGAGCCAAAGCTCCCGTCGAGCGGACTGAGTTGTGAAAACATCATAGACGAGCCTTGGCTTCCACTTCCGTGTGTACGCAGGAAGTCTTCCAGGTCATCGAAGGCCGCAAGATTGATCTCAGGCATCGTGATGTTGTCAACGTTGAAGTCAGGATCATCAGGAATGATATTCTGCCCACGCCTAGATGGATGAACCCAGTTAGCCACAGTCTCACATGGTCTTATAGACTTTGAAAGAAGTAGGAATTACTTACGGCGCCTTTCCTGCCTTGGGATCCGTCGCATTCATGGCCCCAATCTGGATATCAAGCGCCGCCATGGCAGAGCGCATCTTCACCGCATCGTCGAGTACATATCGGCACTGTTCAGAGTACACGCGTGAGACTCCATACAAGAGGTTGCTTTGAAGGCGGAGCGCGAGAGGGGCGCCGGGGTCGATGATCTTTTCGCAAGCCTTCTTAATCTGGACGGCTTTGATGGCCTTGCGGGAGATGCCTTTGGTTGCGCCGCGGCGGCCGATGGTTGCGACGCACCTAGAACGAAAGGGAAATGGATTAGCTACCGATTCTATCCTAGGCTCTCTTCATAGGGACGGGATGAAGGGATACCAGATAGTGGCTACGCCATATTGGCGGCTGGTTAGAACTAAAGGGGAGATGTCAGCGGATTGGTCTTTAGAACGCTGGCAAATGTGAAAAGATCAGGGGCATACGAACTATCGTGGCTGTAGAACATGGTACACTAGCGTGAATGTGTCGATATCTTCTCTCGGTGTCGTTTCTGGCACTAATCTAGAGAACAGATGGCCAGAAACCAGATGCCGACCTCTGTGGATTGTTGCAGATGTTTGTATCAAGCTTAATGAGTTCTCTCTTGATAAGAATTGACTGCGGGAGCTTGAATCGTGAACCTCGTAGTGATCGGACGATGAGTTGCGGGACGGGAAGTATGATGAAGAGAATCGCGTCTGCTAAAGTGAGGAGTCGATGGTGAGGTTTTGACAGCGACATCGACCATCTCTAGTTCGCGTCCAATATGACGCGACGGAAAATGGAAAGGGCGAGGGAGGGAGGTGGCTCTCTCTAGTTGCCGTGATGAACGGAA
Organism: Scedosporium aurantiacum; assembly: GCA_000812075.1. Lineage (NCBI taxonomy): Eukaryota > Fungi > Ascomycota > Sordariomycetes > Microascales > Microascaceae > Scedosporium > Scedosporium aurantiacum. Next base: position 22,329 of record JUDQ01000039.1, read on the forward strand.
GGAGCGTCCATGGTGACCACTTCATCGCTCCTTCGGTCTCATATCGCCAATTTGATATTGAGATATACAAGACCTCGGGCGGCGCTCAGTCCTTACAGAGCGGCAGTCCGTCCAGTCTATCAAGAATCACTAAGTTTTCATGGGAACGCATTAGCCCCCGGTGTGGAAGTACGACTAGGTCATGACGGGGGTTTCTTGGAGTTCAACAGCTTCACCTCACATCGGCAGCATAAACGTATAGGTATTACTATCATCTATGAACACCCTAAACACCAAACCCAGTCTACCCCAAGACTCGGCACAAAATCCTCCGTGCATCCTATATACCATTCCGTACACATTAGTTAATACTCCACAACCTTCAAATTCTGCCTCACTCTCTCAGGGAGCTCGTCCGGCGTAATGATGCCCAGCTGTAAACAGTCTCCCAAGAAGAAAAACGCCCGATCTTGAGCGTAACCAATATAATCGAACTCATCATCATCGCCGCCCTCAGCAGAGTGCGCACTCTCCCTATCATCTTCGGAGACACCGTCAGTTTGCCCCTCCTTCTCCGCTTCTCCGTCCGTAACTGGCATCTTGGCCTGGATAATACCCCAAGCTACCCATTGCGCACTATTCGCCGCACGCCATAGCCTCGTCTCATCCATCAGTTCCCTGACCCTCTTCTCGCTCTCCTCCTCTCGCAACTTTTCCTCCTCCCTCCAGTTGCTCTGGGCTGAGGCTCGCGCGTCGAGCATAAAATCGACGATGGAGCTCGCCGACGCCGAGTGTGGGAGAGACGGCGTATCTAGGGGCGTGAGTCTCGGCGTCGATCCGGCGTGAGGGAACTGCGGCCGATGGTCGACGTAGGCTTTGACGAAACGGTGCTGCTCTTCGGTCGTGGGATACTTGGTCGAATCGCACGCAAAAGAGGTAGTGGCATCGTGATAGTTGTAGCACCACTCGGTGAAATGATTGGCAAACTCAAGGCCTATGACGTTTGCGGCAGCATACTCGAAGTCGATGACAATGAGCTGTTTGTGTTTGTTGGCTGGTTGTAAGAGCGGCGATTTTTGATCGTCAGGTCGCACTCGGAGGATATTTCCATATTGAGTCTATGTCAATTAGCAGAGTGCCATGAAAGGAAGTAGGAGGGGGGCAAAAAAAAAAAAAAAAAAAAGGAAAGAAGAAAAGCATACATCATTGTGCGCAAACACGAGCCGAGATCTCAAAGTCTTTCCCTCTCCGTAAAACTTGTTGACATGCTCTCGATACTTTTCAACAATAGTCTTGAACTGTGCCCATGGAACACCGCATACACGGCCCCTGATCCGCCAATTCTCGACGGCCCTTTCGGGGCTCGCATCTCTAGACTCGAAGAGCGTATCAAGAGCAGCAGCCCGCTTTCCCACATTGTCTAGCCAACGGTCCCAGTTGCGCCATACGTTGGGACCGTTGTCTCTTTCGGTGTCTAAGAGCTCGACTCCGTCGTGCAGCTCCCTCATACGCTTCGCAATCTGCTTCGACGTTTCGGGATCGCGTAGGTCTCTGGAGTGGAGGGCGGAAGCGTTGAAGTATTCCTCAAATCGTCCATTGGTAAAGGTGCCGAGAAGTCGAGGCCCAATCTTCTTCTTCGCTAAACGGCGCAGAACGGCCAGCTCAGATTCGCGGTCGATCAATTGGTCAACCTGGGGGCCGTAGATGCGAAGGAGCAGCTTCTTGGGACCCTTCTTTCCCGTGGGTGTCCCCGTCCCACTCGTCCTATTCGTTCCATTCGTAGATTTCACGTCTAGTAGATCCGAGTCTTTGGGAGGCGACACAACATACACAGCGTTCGTTAAAGCCCCGCTTAAGCGTTCCACCGAAATCTTCTCTCCGCCATCTAGAGGTACAGACCTCCAGCCTTTGAGTCGGAGAGTATGGGCAAGTCGGATCACCTCGTTCTTAAAGGTAATCCAGGCCTGGCGTCCCCTATTCTCTCGTTTGCTTAGAGTCGACGACGGCAGGTCTTCGGCGCTCGCGGATCCGCCGCTATAACTCATGGCTTTGGAATTGTCCAGGATAGCCTCGCAAGCGGGCACAACTATGTCTAAATCGAACTGGTCCGTATCGGAGGAGGGTACTCGTTGGAGTTGCAGCGTCTTGGTTTGGCCCCTCCGAAGCCTTGGGGACGACCTCGTCCTATGCAGGGGGCCCATGGAAGGAATCGATGAAAGACCCATAGCAGCCACGCTATCCTCCAAGATACGCTGGAGACGGTCGAAAGACACCTCACTAGATTGAGAATCGATCGAATCGGCCCTGTCACGGTAGGAAACTGGGTGCGCATCTTGCCCGTTCGTCTGGTCATCCACGGACTGGATGTTACGCAGAGGATGCTTGCCGTCCTTCCTTCGGGAACTCTTTTTTCGCTCATGTTCAAGCCATTCTCCCACTCGCGCTACCAACATCTCCCCAGCGTGATTGTTTCGGGGCCGGCCATTGGACCCCAACGAATGGTGGTTAGGCGCAGACGCTGAAGGTGGCACGGTTGTTGAGGCGGCATTGAGATTCGCGGTGGAATCGCCATTCGAGTTGGCTACGGGGTTGAGAGGGATTGGGGACGAGGAGGGTGCGGCGGCGACTAATTCAGCACCATCGCCTTGCCGTGAGGTCAGATCCTCAGCAGCCGATGGGCTACCGGCGAGAGGAGATTTGGATGAACTAGTTGGGATAGGCATTCGGCCGCTTAGTCTCTTCGAACCTAAACCTGCATTGAATTGTTTTCGGGGAGAATTGTCGTCGACGGGGGCAATTTCTGGATCTGGGTCGGCAATTTGTACTGCTATAAGAGCAAAATTGTAAGTCGGGGTCTAGTCTTGGTCTCTAAGGGTATGTGGTCGTGTGACTCGAGCTAAAAGGGGCCGGATTCGCCTCGACAACGAAGCCGCCTCTTATACGGGATACGGCATGTATATATGTGAAAAGGCACATCTTAGGTGTCTTTGTCTGGTCCGCGAAAGTAAAGGCAAACCGTGGCACCATCCGAACTTGGAATCTCGAGCAAGGTAGGGCCGTTGCAGTATCCCACGAAGTACATAATTAGGATCTTAAAGATGTCACCTCGAAGCGTACCAGGTCTGTAGTCACTCGACTTTACACTTAATCACCAACGCGCCAGGATAACGCGCAGTCAGAGAACGTTGCACCACTTGTTACATCGCTGGAGGCAAGGAGGTCAGGAAGCACCCCAACCCTGATGAGAAACACTACTCTGGCTGCCTAAGAGGATGAGAGAGCATCATGAAAGCAAAGCGAGAAAAGGCAACATCCCTCTTGGGGAGGGCAAGGAGAGGCAAGGGAGTGTCAAATAGAAGAGGGGGCAACGGCATGAGCCTACCTTTGGGAGTAGATGTGCTGGGTTTGAGAATCGTGCTACCATCGTTGCCTGTCGAAGTTTTAAGAACGGGCTTCAGCCCACTAACCCGTTCTCCAGGAGTAATCGATGCCATGGCGTGACCTCTTCTAAGCGAATAAAAGCGGATGTGTCTGCTTTGACCACACACCCTCTGCACAATGAACGGACACTCCGAGTCGAGAGTTAAAGCGGCGCAAGATAAGAAAAGCCGGCCGGTAGTAGGTTGAGTAGGACGAGGGGTGGGGGATGGGATCCGATAGGCGAAGGAGGTGGTGTCCCGAGGGGCGACGAAGGAGTATTGCGATTGGAAGAGATATATGAGGGCAGATATTCGTGAGAGAAGGTTTGGCAATGATTAGAAGGGGCCGAGGGTTTGTCTCTGGTCGTGGTGTCGCGTGGGCATTCCCTCCAGGTACTTCGTAGTATTGGGGGGAAACTGGAAAGGAATGGTGGGCGCTTGCAGGTCGATTAGGGTCTGTGGTCGGTGATAAGTGGCATGGATCATGGATCCGGGGGCGAGGGCCAGGCCAGGCCAAGGCAAATGAAAACCAATACTGGAAAAGCTGTGGTCAGGGTGGTGTCATACCCGAGGGTCTGCTACACTAGTGTAGTCTCGCAGGAGAGGAGGGTCCAGTTGAGGCTTGGTCCAATTTGATGTCGAGATTTACACTAGTCCGGTGGGTTTGGACGGGAAAATAGCGTTTTTTTGTTGTGTGTTCCTTCTCAATGATCGACGTGGGCAAAGAGAGCTAGGGCGGTCTGGGAAGGAGGCGGCACGAAGCAATATGGGGTAATGGTTGCTAGTCTGGTCCTGAGTCTGGATTGGAGAGCTAAGTTGAAGAATCCAGAGTCATGTAAAGAGTTACGAGGCGGTTCCAGGTATTATCAGGATGGTAGGCGGCAAAATGACTAGAGCCATTGACAAGACAGGACAGGATAGGGAGATAAGAAACTAAGGATCAATGAAATCCAATGACGAGAGGTGAAGACTTCAAATGAAGTTGTGGAAAAACTGCGCCAAGAAACGAGCGATGTCGTAAGTCTCCAAGCAAAGTTAGTACTTCGTACTTCGTACTTTCTTCGCAGCATCCGAGAAGTACGTACTCTACGAAGTACAAACTTCAATCCATCATGGCACGCCTGGCACTTCACCGAAATTTACATGTGGGAGAGGCGTGATGAGTCTTCGTGCATACTTGTACGAAGTACATCCGTCAATGGTGTGATTGGCGGTGCAGCAAACAGATATCAATCATAGGAGGAAGTTACACATTGTAAAGTTGCTGCTCAGAAGTAGATTACACAGATCAATTTGCTGCCCCTCGATGGTGTACAGGGTACAGAATACCTACGAATTACGAAGTAGTGGACGCTCAAACTCGGCGGGGGTCTTCATGGCTGGATTTTTCTGATTTCTCATCACACCCAAGCATGGAACACATGGGAAAGCGCGGCGTGGCTTCCCTTGCCGCTGGGCTCATGATTTTCTCGACTCCCTGGCTGGCAAATATAACAAGAACCCCCAACTCAACCCATGTTCAGAGGCTCAGAGTGTGGCTGCCAATTTGGATCGGTGACGTCGTCGAATCGATGCCCAGACCCTAGGGGTAGTGGGGGCTTGTGCCTTTTGAACAATGTCCTTACTTGTACTTCGTACCTCGAGACTTTCGTCGACGAAGAATCTTCTTGTTCATTTGTATGTTGATTTCCTAGGTGGACGATTCTACACTAATAGTTTGCAACATTGATCAATCCAATTTGAGGACCAATCTCTAGTTGCAGCTCAGTAACCGCATCCACCGACCCCAACCTTACCTAGTGTAGCTGCAATTATCGTCGACAGAAAAGTATTCGAATGTTCTTTCCGTTGTTCTATCTTAAGAGGAATTTCAATTGTTTCAGGCAACCTCCTGGCGGCCCGGCGGATTTTTGCTAGCTGGGTTAGGATGGCAAGCCTCGAACCAAGTTCCGCTCCGTTTCCTCCTTTCCAGTGAAAGAGTTACTGGAATGAACGACGTTTTCGTTTCTCAAGGGTGATGAGCACCATAGCAATTTGTTTTGTTCCATTCATTTTTGTTTCCTATATTATGCAATGCCATAATACCTTCTTTTGTTCCCATTCAGACGCCACTTCCCCTCCTTGGAGTTGAAGAATCCCATCCTTCCTCGTCTCGTCTCATGACTACTACATTTCTTGACTTGTCATTATTGTGACTGCTGAAGGTGCGACTTCTAGCATCGATGGAACCATCCTCACCGGAGCATCTGGCGTAACAGTCATTGTCGCATAGTCACTGAAATGTCGCGAGAAGAATACATTCGGGAACTGGAGCGAAAGCTCTCAGAATCTGAGAAAGGGCGACTCCAGGCAGAGCTGAAGATCAAACCGACACAATTCCTCCCATGCGTTCTGTTTCGCCATCACCTCCTGCTCTCGAGGCTGTCTCTCGATTCCAACCCGGCTAACCTGACCAAGGGGAAAGCGACTGATGTTAGGGGCAAATTCTATCCCAAGACCCTGACCAAATGGACTGAGTTCCCCACTCTCCACGAGGAAAAGTTCCAACACTTTTGCGAAGTCTTTGGCGACAAAGAACTATTCCCTTCCTTCTTCGAGCTGTTCGGCGCGAGCCAGACCATCTCTGACAGCCCTGTCAGATCGGAAGCCGGCCTCAGGCCCTTACATTTACAATTTCAGGCTGCCATCAAGAATTTCTTTTCCGAGTACCGCAACTTGGTGTCTCCCGAGCCGCGAACTGCTGTGACTTTCAGATCCGAAGACGACGGTCCCCAAAAACGCGACAAGTCGGATTTCAACAACCCGGCCTCCTCAACCGCTCCTCCTCTAGCACAGTCGTCCACCGCTGTTTCCGTCAGCTCTCGCAGTCTTCAGCCGTCTCCCGTTGTCAGCAGCGGTCCCACTAAGCCCGATGTCTGGGCTTTCCGCGTAGAGTATGCGCCCTCCGCCACCGTTGGGGATGTTGAGGAGGAGGGGTCCCAGCCTAAGAAGAAGTCAGAGGCCATCTACGTCCATGATTACAAGGCCCTCCATAAAGTACCGCCCCAGGCTGTTCTGGACTTACTCGGAAATGACGCGCCACAGATATCTTTGGTCGCTGATCTTCGTCGTATTCGTCTTGGCAGCCGAACGAACAGTCCATCACCACAAAATCCCACGGCGGAAATTCGCTCTAACATTGCCTCATCTTTAGCCCAGAACTTCCACTACATGATTGAGTATGGCCTAAGGTATAGCTGCATCAGCACAGGCCAGGGCCACATCCTTCTCTACTTTAATCCTGAGACTCCGACCACAGTGTACTACCACCTTTGTACACCAAAGGCTGATGTCGTCCTTCCCCGGATGCCTGAGAATAACAACCTTAGTGCTATGATGCGGTTCGCTGTTGACAATCGCGATGCCCTTTCTAACACAGCTTTCGCGAAGCTTATGACCTTTACTGCACTAGCTTGGCCCTATGCACCCCAGGCAAACGAATGGGACGCGACCCTGACCCATCTACTCAAGAGATGGCCAGAGGCCTACGATGGTGCCGAATCTCCAGTGTCATCTAGATCCTCTAGCCGGAAGCGTCGAAACGACGATAATAGCGATCGGCCAGGCCGTGCGTCGCGGCCCCCTCCACCTCCATCATCTCTATCTGAGTCCAGATCCATGGATGCGGCTCCAGGACAGGGCATGTCTCAAACCACAGCCGGCAACCAGGACCAGCAACGAGACCTGCCGACCCGCGGACGTGTCGCCGCGCCTCAAGCAGTAAATATTGGCACTCGCCGACCACCTCTGCGTTTTTACTGCACGCATGCATGTCTCAACGGGCTCCGAACCTCTGGTCCTCTCGATCCGAACTGTCCTAATCTTGCCTATCATCTACGCCAACCGCTGGAGACGCCCGCCGACAAACTTCGGGCTCAAGCCCATAATACACTTCACCTAATATCGAATGAAGAGCTCCTCGATAAGGTACGAGAGCAGCTCTCGGTGAGCATTGTAGACGACTGGGATTCCTTGGATAAGTATGGTATGTGGGGTGCAATAGGTGTTATGTTTAAACTCACCCTGCGTGAATATGGCTATACGCTTATGGCGAAGGGCGTCCAATTCCCTGATAAGTGGAGGTTAGGGAAAGAACTGTCCATCTATAATGAGCTGGAAGACCTCCAGGGCCGCAGCATCCCAGTTTGCCTTGGCACCGTCGACATGGTGAAGGAATACCGCCTTTACAACGGCGTACGTATCCAAGGTCTCCTCCTCATGTCATTCGGTGGCCTGAACTTTGAAAACTTTGGCAATCTCGACCAAGATATCACGGACAAGGCCAACGAAATCATAGCTGAGATCAGGGAGAGAGGTATCGAGCACAGCGATGTGCGGACGTACAATTTCCTCTGGAACCCGAAGACTTCGACTGTCATGGCTGTCGACTTTGAGCGGGCATACAAGATCCAGCCGCAAAAGCGCGAACCCTCGCCGTCTCTTGATTCGTCATCGCCGGTTAAGAGGGGGAGGTATGATCTGTGGATCCAGTCTCTTGAGGAGGCAGGGGCACATTACTGAGGCGGGCTGGTTACGTTGGCTGATACCCTTCTGGAGCAGGACTCCGCATGAAAGAATTACATGATGTTATGATCGCTTAGTATTAATATTAATATGTGGTGTGACGGAGACGGGCCACAGAATGCATGGCTCACTGTGTACTGCCCTCTCTTGATAGAGAAATGAGCGGTGGAGGAATCGTGACGAGCGAAATGGACTCCAATGGTGGCAACATAATCACAACGAGTTCCTAGTCAGAAGGAGAAGAGGATGATCATTTGGGTTGATCCGTATCACGAATTTATACTTATGAGGTCAACGCCATACTTGCAGCTCTTGCCATTGCGGCGTAATTCTAGCGCGGTCTGCCGCTCCACACTAAGACGATGCGACGAAAAGACGGACACAGCGGATGTGTCCTCGAGTCTATCTCACCCGTGCCAAGGAATATGTTCGCACCCAAGGCCATTCTTAGCCGAGGATATCGGCCTATTCCACTGTATTCCAAAAAAAAAAAAAATTCCGGGTATCCCATACAAGAAGGTGATGTGAATCTGGCTCTCCGCCTCTAATGGGATCGCGAAAGCCTACCCAATCACAGATGCCCCCCGAACCCTTCCTGCTCCATGGCCCACTGCACCGCCGCCTTCACATCATCAACGATAATCTTCGGCTCAAACTCCACGGGCCCCATCGTCTCACCCGGAGGCGGTCTCCACACACCGGTCCTAACCAGTATAGACTGCCAGTACGTCCCCAGGGGGCTCTGGAACTCGTTGGCGCCGCGGATATCGCTAGCGGGATTGTCCCCAACCATGTACACGTGGCACAGATTCGGCAGCTCGTCCTTGGCGTGTCCGCCGCGGATGAGCACCTCGCGCCGATGATCGTTGAGCACCTGCTCGGCGTACTCGTACGTCTCTCGGAAGGGCTTGCCGATGGTCTTGCTCCGGAGAACGTCCCCGCCCGTGATCTTGGACCAGATACCCGCCAGCGCGGCCTGGAACGCGCCCTGGCCGAGACGAGGCTGGTGGTACGTCGTGGCCCAGAAGACGTCCGGGTTGGAAAAGTAGAGGCCGGGCTGCTCGTGCTGTCGCCAATCCTCCGGCGTCAGTTTGCCGTTTTTGTGGGAGAGCGAGCCCAGGACGCCTCCGTCTGACATCATGAGGTCCATGATGATCTGCGAATCCAGCGCCCAGTCGCGGGGGTCGTTGAAGACAAATATGGCGTCGATCTTGAGAGCATCCTGAACGCTCATTTTCCCATCCCACACGGGCTTGGGCAGCGGTCGTGCGGTATCCTTGTAGACTTGTTCCATCAAAGGGTCAAAGGGCCATATCTCCGGTTGGGCTTGTAGAATATCGGCTGGAATGACTACGTTCTTGAAGCCGTACCTATTGGCGGAAGTTCCCCGTGTTAGCAACGCCCCCAGAAAGCAGGAGGGCTTTGGCAGATAGGCAGCTATTGCTTACCTCTCAGCAATCTCCCTGCATTTCGAAGCATCCGAACCCGTCACCAGAATGGTGCCATTGCGTAGCTTTTTTCCCTCAGCGGCTAGTTGCTGAAAGGGTGTATGGGATTGGACAAAGTTGTCCGTCGTAAGCGGCACCCCGAGCTTCTCGCTTAGATCGGCGACTCGCTCGGATTCATGCTTACCACCGCCGTTGGTAAGCAGGATAAAGGGGATGTTGTTATCGTGAAGGAACTGCAGCGTTTCGGCGGCTCGAGGGATCGGTTTAGCGACGTGGAGGAGGACGCCGTCGATGCTAGATGAAGGAAAAAAATAACAGAGTTAGTTTCGCCATCTAAAGCTATCGCGTGAACTTTGCATGCTTGTGTGTGAATCAATGCAGGATTAAATCGCAAGGTGGTGATTGGCGAGAATACTGAAGGAGTTAAGAATCAGGGTGGAAGTGAGTGCATACTCAAAAGCAAAGGCGAACTTGGGAGGATGTCCCAGAGGAAATATGCTCGAAGGATTGCTCGTCGACGTGTACGACCTTGTGCTAGCTGCAATTGGAGAGCATTGGCTTCTCGACTGCCACCTCGACGCCGACCCGATGGAAAATGGTCGTCTCGCTGTTGTCAAACAAGTCGGCAAGCTCGGCGTAGCTATTCCTCGGATACCCCGAGTGCGGGCGGGGGCGCGTAACAGCGCACGAGCAACGGATGCTCTCATGTTGACAGCTTTAAATGTGATCCTGTTCCTACGGCTTTATTAAGAAATAAGCCATGCTCGGGGGGAGTATATCCAAAAAAGAAATGTTGGGGGAGGTTGGGATTGAGTAAGGAAGGATTGGGTGATGATCAATGTGAAGTTATCTGGGTTGGTATTAATAAAGAGCGTGGGAGCTTGACTCAGAGGCGATGACGTTGTGACTGTGAGTGACAGGACACTTGGAGTTACCAGGGGTTGCTTGGCCACTAGAGAAGACGTTTGGTCCAATCCTTTTCTCACGAGCTATTGAATCGGACAGTCTTGTGAAGAGAATGAACACATTGCATTGTTTTGAACCTTATAAATAATAGCAAACTTGCCATTAATGCCTCGCGAAGCCAGGCACGCAAAGCCCGAGTCACTCAAACAATGGGGGGAGTATAAAGTCTAATTTTATTGTACATAGATAACAGTACATAGTGTGTATAGTACAATAATAGTAGTAGACACACAACCAAATGGAGTGGAAAGGTCTGCCCCTCCGTCTCTATATGCGACTTCTTACAACAACACCTCTAAATCCTTCAGCACAACTGCCATATTCTGCTCGCTTAGAACTTCTTCTGTCCCCTCCAGTCCTTCATGTGGTCAAGGATAACCTGTGCTCCCGCCGCAGGCGAATGCTGTCTGCCAAGCGCCTCGACAAAGTCGCCCTCGGGGTCCATCAGGTAAAAGTACACGCTGTGGTCGACCAAGTAGTCCTGGCCGGGCTTGACATTCGGCGGCGTGCTGAAGTATACCCTGTACGCCTTGCACATGCTCTTGATCTGGTCGTAGGTGCCGGTCAATCCCACAATCTTGGGGTGAAACTCGACAAGGTATTCCTTGAGCTCCTTGGGTCCGTCGCGGGCGGGGTCGCAGGTAACGAAGACGGGTACTAAGGAGTCGGGGCGGTTCTCGTAGACGATATCAATCATCTCGGCCATCTTGTCGAGCTCTTCGGGGCAGATGTCAGGGCAGTGGGTAAATCCAAAGTATACCTGGCAGAGGGAAAACATAACCCGTTAGCATGAAAACCTAACAACCAGGTTGCTCTGGATGTCGCGTATCATATTTCTTTTCTTACCAGAGAATATCGGCCCTTCAAATCCTCATGCGTGAACTTGTTCCCATGCTGGTCTACGAGCTCAAAGGGTCCACCGACGAGGGGCCTGCCCGCACCCTTGGTTGACTCCGCGATACGCTTGCGCTGCATGCGCTGCTTCTCGAACTCAAAGTACCATACTAGACCGCCGCACGTAAGGATGAAAAGAATACCGGCCTTCCAGGAAAAGGGCTACATGCGGGCAATGTTAGCTGCTATATTTTCTCCTCCATTCCTAAATCATCCCAGGCTACCGATCGCAACATACACCAATGGAATATCGGCTCTTCGCTTCTTCGACAGTCTTATATGTCCTCTTCTGGGTTAATTGGGGTTGTCTAAATTGCTGTCGGAGTATTTGGCTCGCATTGGCGACTGGTCGAGCTTGGGTAGCTCGGAGGGCTCTCGTGGAGATGCTTCGCGCCTGGCAACAGGTTGACTGACGAGCAACGGACTGAAGAGATCTCCAGCCGGCAGCTACTGCGCGCGTCATGGTTGGATATAGTTTTCTGGGTATTTCAGCAAAGAATTGGCCCGGGTTTGTGGTCGGATGGTTGTCGAAGATGTTGTGGCTTCAGGGAAGCTCTTTTCAATTTCAGCATCAGGCGATTTGAAATTCATTCATCCCACTTCCGGTCGGTATGGGTAAAGTTCGGCTAAATAACTCCTTCACCGAGATCACCTTCACTCACTGGAAGGAAGCGACAACCCTCAGGTTGAGAACTCATGAACATCCACTAGATATTTAAGGAAAACGTCAGCATTAAAAATAATTAATTCATTTCTACCCATACTGAGCTATATATGATCCTAATTCTTTCTCCGAGAAAACTTCCATTCTTATTATTTTTGGTGAGGCTCATTGATTGCCCTTTGATAGCTTCATAGAGAGAGAGAGCGAGGTTCATCCAGGAATCGTGTGAAGGAATCACACACGAAAACCAACACATCACAAATGCAAACACAAACTCAAACAGGTGCATGAGTACGAGACCATGGATCAAGCAAAGACTTCCCAGAGCCACGGTCCAGGTGAGCCGAGGTTCGAAGTAATTCAAGATAGTGATGGGGATATGGCTAGCAGAAACACCAATTTCAGCCATCCGGAACCCATGTGGATTCCTCCCACTTCTGCACCTGGTCGATCTCCCATTTCCATGGACAAGATTGACAGCCCATCTACCGAAACAACTCATTCGACTACTTCCAAACCTACAATGCCCAAAAAAAAGGGTCTCGCCTCGACCGTCAAAAAGGCTCCCAGGCGCTCCAAGGGCAAGGGAGGCCAGGCGGCGGGCGGCGCCGCGACCAAGGGCAAGTCGAGCACCCCCAGCGGCGCAGCCGAATCCGAAGCAGATTCCGACAACGGTCCGTACTGCATTTGCCGCGGACCGGACGACCACCGATGGATGATTTTCTGTGAGAAATGCGAGGATTGGTTCCACGGCGAGTGCGTCAATCTCGACAAGGAGACGGGCGAGACCCTAGTCGAGAGGTTCATCTGCCCCAACTGCACAGACGGAAGGCGCTACGTGACGCGCTACAAAAAGACCTGCTCGCTTGAGGGGTGTAGGAAACCAGCTCGCATCTACGGCACCAAGGAAACGAGCGTTTTCTGCTCCGATGAGCACGGCCATCAGTGGTGGGAGAGGATGGTGTCCTCACTCCCAAAGAAGATTAACGTTCCCCCCTCGGCTGGCGACACGCTCACGCAGGAAGACTTTATGGCGCTGTTAAGCAGCACGCTCGGGGGCGTCGACGAGACCACAGGGACGTGGAAACTTTGCAAGCACCCTTTCATCCGCGAACCCGGTCTCGTGCGACAATTCACAGGCAAGCCCGACGAAGAAGTCCGAAATGGCGACATACCCATCAGGTATCTCAGCGAAGAGGAAGAGCTCTTCGTCCATGCCTCCGCCTCGGACCGCTTTATGCTCGCCGAGGAAATCGTCCAGTGCAAGAAGATGCTTCAATTACTCGACATGGCCAACGACAGGCACAAGGCTGCCATCTCCGCCGGCCGCTTTACGCCCGACGTCTGCGGCTACGATAATCGCCTTGATACGGTGGCGGTCCAGGCCCAATTTGTGGGCTTCTGCAAGACCGAGGAGGGAAAGGCCATTTTCGAGGCCGGGCAGTTAGGAGACCCGACTGGTGCCGACGACGAGGATTCCATCGTTCGGGGTATGTGCGAGAAGAAGCGCTGCAAGCCGCACCACGGATGGTATAACATGCTATCGAGGACCGTACGCGCGCAGATCAAAAACCTGGCGGCCCAGGCGAAGGAGAAGCTTGACGAGGAGAACGATATTAAAGAGGCGGCCGAGGAGAGGTTCTTTCGGAAGAAGGCTGAGAAGAATTGGGTTGAGGTGATTGAGGACGAGGAAGAGCTGGAAGATCCTCGTCACGTTTCTGATTCGGCGCGTATGGATGTGGATATGGAATAGCCCACAGGGTTGTTTTTTTTTTTTCTTTTTTTTTCCTCCTTCGTTTTTGTTTGATTTCCTCGGAATGAAGCGATCAATGGTTTGTGCATTACGATGACGAATGGTTACTTCGTAAGGTAAATGGCAGGGCGACATACGGAGTTAGCGTGTACTAAAAACATAACATCCTCGGTATGGTTCATGACAGATGAAGTGTATTGATGCCCATCTCTTGGTGAATACAATGTATCTCGAAAAGCGAATGTACTCCACGCCTGAAATGTCGTTTTTGCACCGTCTGTCTATGCACCCAACTTCAACCGCTCTAGCATGGCATCAATCTTCCTAAGCAAGATCTGATGGTTTATAGCATCTAAATCGAACTCGTCCTCTACTACTTGACCATCCAGCGTGCGGATAGGACCAACTTCGCCTTCGGTTCCCTCTCTAGGTGCACTCGCCACCACTTGTTCTCCCTCTTCAGCCGTCAGGCTCACCTTGCTTTCCATCGCCTCCGCCAACGCCGCATCAACGTCGCCCCCCCGCTCGTCCATGATAGCTTCCAAGCCTGCGTCCTGGAAACGCAGCCTAAACCGCTCATCCAGGTAGTATCGAATATCGTCCAGCAACTCGATAGTATCCGTCTCCTCACGTTTCTCAATACGCTCCGCGCTCTGACGGATCAGGTCTGCGAACTCTTCGTCGTCAATGTAATCTTCCAGTCGATAAGCCAGATAGCGAGCCGCGAATTCCTCCAGCCTCTGCACGCGTAGGTCCCAAGCGGCGTGGATGACGTCGTAGATGTTGATCGGTTCCGTTTCCACGGGCGCCGCCCCTCCGCTTGTCGGTCCGGGAGCGTGCGTGCGATCGACGAATACGTTTGAGTTGCCGCTGCCGAGGGTGCTGATGATTGTGGCGGCCTTGTTCTTGAGCTTTTCGAGGAAGAGCATATCGGCTGTGTAGAGGAGGTCGAGGGCAAGCTCGAGTGGGCAGTTCATCTTTTCCGTGTAAATGAAGGAGAGGATAATTTCTAAAACCTCGGGAACGCAGTCTATGGTGATGACGTGGAGGTTCTCGGACTCTTGGGCCTCTATAAAGTCGCTGGAGAACATAGTCTCGAAGTACAGACTTCGAATGAGCATGGCTTTGTGGGCCGGGTAGAGAACGACCTTTCGGGACCTAGAACCTTTCGGGTCGGACGCACTTGACATGGGCCCAACGGGGATAGAGTTGGATTCTTGAGGAGCCGTCTGCTCTGCTGCTCCGCCTGCTTCAGCCTCGGGCTCTTCCTCATATGCAGCTAATAAGCAATCCGCGAAAATGGAATTGCTCCGCGGCCATTGAATTTTCGACAGGTCCTCCTCGTTGACAACCATCCTGTGGCCTAATATGGACGTATCAAAGAATTTCTGAATTTGTTGTTGCGCTCTATTGATCTCGTCTTGGTATCTTTGCCGCACCAGCCGCCGGTCATTCATAGCTAAGATGGTCTCCCATAGCTTATCGATCTCGAGATCTTTGGTGATTTTGTCGATACCTTTGAGCACCTCTTCTTCCGTGCTCTCGCTATTAGCAGTCACTAGATCCCTAGGAAGCTCTTGGAGGTAAAGATACTGAAGCACAATGCGAAAAGATTCAATAGGAATCGAAGGCTGGATCTTCCAGGTTTCCGTGGCCGGGAAGGCCGAGAGTTTCCTCTCAAAGTAAGGGCTTCGGGAGGATAATAAAAACTTGTGAAGTCCAAAGAATTGGCCATTGGATATGACTGCGATATCTGAGGTTCTTGGGACATCACGGGAGAGTAGGGAAGTTAGATGCGCTGACCAAGCCTGAAGAGGGTCGGTCGATTTGCTGAAGTCGTATTGAAGTAAGAGGTTCCGGATCTTGTTGTTGAGTGCGTTGTAAACGCAACGCTCACCCTGAAATGTATTCCGTTCGGCCAAAGCACCTACATATTTAGGTGAGAATTTTATTCAGACCCAAATAATGAGACACAGGGCATAGTATACCTGATTCCAACAGAAGCTCGACTAATTCATAATGCCCACACAGACTAGCCTTGCTCAGGTCAGATTCCAGCACAGAAAAATGAAAACCCAGGATAGAGAACAGAGCCTAATGACTTACAAGAATTAAAGGAGTGTAGTCGAACCGATCCCTGCCGTTGATATTGACACCCAATGAGATAAGCTCTTGACAAGTCTTTAAGTCGCCCCGTCTGCAAGCTTCAATCAACTCATTGAACTCCTCACTCAAGTCCAGGGGATTCTCGTCCCTCAGGAGGCCCCTCTGTATCATCTCCTTCTCCTGGTAGAGCTTGAGTTCCAGCTCGTGCTTCCGTAACACTGGCGGGGTCCCTTCCTCAAGGCCCGCAAATCGTACCTGGCGGCCTTTGGCTGGTGTCATATTGCTCAAGTTGGGTAGGAGATATAGCTCGTCCCGCCCAGGCCCAGGCGATGAAATGAGGCAGGAAATATATAAAAGAGATAGACGATAAGGACGACAGTATGCACTAAAGTTCAATATTTCAATAAATGACACCAATATATTTTTTGGAATATTTCAAAAAAAGATAAAGATATATGAGATCTCTAAGCCCCAGGTGGCGATGGGTCTTGATCAATATCGAGCATTATTAATGACGGGACTTTAATTGTTGTGCAACCAGAACAGTGGACTGGATTGTTCACTAAGTCAATTCAACCAATCAATTGTCGCAGAATTACATCGGTGGGAGCCGTTGCCGGAGCGGGCTTTATCGATAGCGGCAAAAAGTCGGGTCCTTTTCCATGCTCCCTCGTTGCTGTGACACCAGCACTTTTGTTTACTCAGCAAGGGTATCGTCTGGGAAGCTGCGGCTTCCGAGGGCAACCTGGGCCTAGCTCAGCTCGGACTTCACTTCACTCACCGTTGCTTGCACACCGTCAAACCTCTCACTCTTACAATCTCCCCACAACAACACAGCAATTCCTTTCTTCATCCTCACAAAGTGGCATCGCTTGCCTTTTGCAGTGTGGTGAAGCTAGATTTTGTTGTGTCTTTTTTTTCTTTTTTTTCTTTCTTAACCCTCTCTTCCCTTCTACGCACGCCTTGTGAATTCCATGGGATTTGCACCTCGTTCAGAATCGTTGTGACCGCATTTTAGACATTGTTCAACATGTCAACGACAACTTCCAGTGAGTACGATGTACTCGAAAAGATTGGTAAGTCCTCTCGTGATTCCAGCAGTTGCTTTCAATGGCACAAGGGTCAATCATTTCTCGAATCCCTCTGCATGCCTCCGCAATCTTCATTTCTCCAAACCTCTGGTGCTGCTCTAACCGCTGTCACACTACAGGCCATGGGTCGTTTGGTATTATCCGACGGGTGAGGCGGAAGTCGGACGGCCTCGTCCTCTGCCGAAAGGAAATCAACTACGGCAAAATGTCCCAGAAAGAACGAGAACAGCTCCACGCCGAATTCCAATGTCTGTCCAGCCTCCGACACCCCAACATTGTCGCCTACTATCACCGTGAGCACCTGAAAAGCCAGCAGGAGCTCCACTTGTATATGGAATACTGTGGGAGCGGTGACCTCGGCCGAGTAATTAAGGACCTCACGAATAAGGGCCAGAGGGCTACCGAATCCTTCGTTTGGAGCACCTTTTCACAACTCGTCTCGGCTCTGTACCGGTGTCACTATGGTGTTGATCCTCCTGAGATCGGGTCCGATATTCTTGGTATCATATCCGGAGCCCAGAACCAGAAGGCTCCAGAAGGTGGTGTTGTGATTATGCATCGCGACTTAAAGCCCGAGAATGGTAAGCACTAACACGGTTCAATTATCATTTTGTGAATTTACTTTCTTACTTTCTTCTTTTTGGTTTGTTTTAGTCTTCCTCGGCAAGGACAACTCAGTCAAGTTGGGCGATTTCGGCCTATCCAAGATGATAAAATCACACGACTTCGCCTCGACCTACGTCGGAACCCCTTACTACATGTCACCTGAGATTTGTGCCGCAGAACGCTACACCCTCAAGTCCGACATCTGGTCTCTCGGATGTATCATCTACGAGCTCTGTGCCCGAGAGCCTCCTTTCAATGCCAAGACGCATTACCAACTCGTACAGAAGATCAAGTCCGGAAAGTACCCAGCTCTGCCTGACTGCTACTCGCCCGAACTTGCCTCCACCATCCGAGAATGCCTCCGGGTCAACCCCGACGAGCGGCCTTGTACTTTCGATCTCCTCCAGCTTCCTATCATGAGATTGATGAGAAAAGAGAAAGAGGTTTCCGACATGAATAAGACCCTGAGGGCGCGGGAAGCTGCTCTCGTTGCCAAGGAAGCCGAGCTTGCCCAGCAGGCAGCTGCACTAGAGTCTACTAAGTCGCTGATGCGCGACGAGATCGATGCTAACCTCCGGAGGGAATGGGAGGTTAAAGCCCAACTAGAGATCACGAAACACATAAACACAGAGCTCGAGAACCTCCATCGACAGTTCGATATCGAAGTGCGTGCCCAAGTCGAGGCCGAATTGAAGAAGAGGGCGGCCACCTCGCTCAGTAGCACAAATACCACCACACGGTCCGACGCGATGTCGTCACTTAAGTCGACGCAACCGTCGTCTTTGTCAACGGCGCCGGCGGATAACACGGAGCTGGAACTTACCACCGCAAACACCACCGAAACCACGGAGCATGACGTAGTACCGACCTCGCCGCCTAAACGAATGCTGGGAACGCCCATGCGTAGAGTGCAAACGATGTTTGCCGGCAACGCCGCGACTCCGGGAGACGTAGAGATGTCGGAGCCGTCTCCCATGGCAATCTCCTCTCTATCACTGTCACCTCGCCGCAACGCTGCGACGAAGGCTCCTACTCTTGGTGGTGGCTGCATTTTCAAGGCCAATGGTCAGCCGAACACCGATCTCCTTTGGAATGTCCCTCGCGACTGCAAGACACCTGATTCCGACGACGAGGATCTGGTTCCATCCCCTACCAGGAACATCAGGTCTAACAAGAACCCCTTCATGCCTAAGAACCGCCCCGTTCTCCCATCGAAGATTTCCAACAAGCCTCTCCCCTTGATTCCTCCTATGCAGATGAGTCCAGAGGGACCCAAGGGCGGTCTAGGAGACCGCCCCGCGTCGCCTACTCGCCGGTTGAGTAAGATTCCGTCGGCCACGTCGCTTGTGCACAGAAGCAATGAAGCGGGCTGCCAACTCGGGCGGAAACCCTCCATCAAGAAGGAGGACCTTCCCCTCGGCAAGATCGCCGCTAAGAACAACATCCGGGGACGAACCTTGGTTGAGCTGCAGCAAGCTCGTGCTGGTGGGCGGCCTCTTTCCGCCGTAATCGCCCCTGGTGCTGAGAATGTTAGTCCCAAGAAGGCATCAAAGGACAAGCCAGTCGTGAGAAGGGCTAGCGATACCATCCCCGGCTGCGTTGCTGTTTGGGATCCCGAACGAGATGAGATGCCGAGTCCGTTTTTGGTGAGGACTAAGCAACGTGGCCGAGTTTAGAATACCATCCCGTTTGCGGCGCAGGCTGGTGTCGACTCTCTATTGTGACAGTGGAGCGGCTGGGGTGTGTTCCTTTCAATGAGCTGCTCCAGTGGATCTTTTTGGTATAGATCTGGAGTGACTTTCATTGGAACAATTCTGTGAGGCATACTTTTTGCCTATCCATTCTTTTTACAAAAACAAAAACCCATTTCCTTTGTCATATCCATGAAACATGGTGGAGCGATCACACGACTATTGGGGGAGTAGGAACGGTGGAATGGTGGAGGGTTTGGCAAAACGAGTCGTCTCTCTGCGGATGGAGCAAGCCGAAGGCCAGGAATGGATTGAGACCTTCGACTTCCTACGATATATTTACCGTCCACCAGCACGACTCGACGACGTGGAAGCAGACAGGCCTCCTTTCTTTCAACGGTGGGCTTGTCTGGGGTGGATTCTACAGGGAGGCGGTCTCCGGTCATGAACATAGGCCAAGGTATGGGGAGAAGAGCGACGAACGAAAACATAGGAGTAATGGGATGGGCGATTTAAGAGCTGGTAAATGAGGGTGTATGGGAGTTTTTACTTTCTGTATAAAGTATGAGCGAACGCATCACTGTGGCGTTTGGCGAATGGGGCCTCCACGCTTTTGGATTGGAACTATTTATGGTTCCAACACATGATTATCCTTCGAGATCCGAGGCCTGGGCCTTTCCGTTTCGTGCGGCCCAAGCCTTCGGATCACCATCATTGTTTTGATTTTTTTTTCTTTCTTTTTGGCACTTTTGTTTGGGAAATTGTTTGGGCTTTTGGAGCAATCAGTTCTTCTTCAATACTTGTTGATATATGTGCATCGTGGCCTGCTCATTAGCATGCCCGTGAATACAAGAATTATACCCGTTCATGTTTTTATGCGTCCCCCCAGTTATCATGGCCGTTGGATTCCGATCTTGGTGCTATTGTTGTCTCAGATGGAAGGACGGCTAATGTCTCTCGTCGAGCCGAAACCCGGGAGCCGTCACAACCGTTAGCTGCCAAGTTTATCGTTGTCCACACTACACTACGACCACGTTCAGTAGCAAAAGCAAAGAAAGGCAAAGTTCTGCGACAGAAAAGAAATGGCAGTTCCCCAAGCCAAGTCGTCACCTCAATGCTTGACGCTACTGTGCGCCCGGCCGAATCGGGGCAAGAATGTCTCGGTGTAAGTGGGGACCGCCCTCATTGTGATGGCGACGTCCGAGATCCCAGACGCCCGATGATGCCGTCTTCGCGGCAAATGCGCATCATCTCACGAAAATGGGGGGAGGGGGCGGATGATCTTCTCGTATACCGGGCTGATAAGCTAGTTTACCGAGAGGGTGGTGGTATAACGAGATGGGGTATTGGGTGGAAATCGCCAGGTGTTGCTTTTTACTTTATTGTCCAGTTCACTTGTATGGTATATACGTGGTCATCACCGGCTCTTTGTTTTGTCACTGAACCGAGCTTACAGGGTAGAAATGCTAGGCCATACCAGACTCTGGATAGCCAGACGGATTGGGAATGCCGTGTTGCAGAAATGTGTGGACACGAGCAGATTATTTTGCATCGGAAACTCACGCTTGTTCATCGCGCTTTCTGCACCATAGCTGCAAGATCCGATATCAAGGACAAAAGGCTTGCTTTTTGGCGATTTCAAGAAGAGACATGGCGGGGATCTAAGACATCAATGGCCTTGGGGTTGACAACCTTAGCGGGCACTGCAATCCTCACGACAAACTGGAAAATGCGGGCGCTGCGGATTTCGATCGCAATGACCAGCAGGCAAGACATGGTGCCATTTTGCCGCTCGTTGCTTTTTTCTCCTTGCCCGTTTTGCTTCCCGTCGGCACGGTTAAGAGGCGAGTGTGAGTTGCTTCGAGACTAAAACTGTGGCGCTTCTCCGTTTGTGGGATGAAGCCAAGATGGTGTGCTTCCGCATCGCGCTACTGTTTCGATCTGGCATTTATGGAGGAGACTCGTCTCTTATTCTGCAAGTGTTTCTCCTTTGGTGCGCATCGCGAGATCTACCTTTTTTTCTCCCCTTTCTCCTTCTTCTATTTTTTTTTCTCTTTATTTATTATTATTTTTTAACCTCGACATGGGAAGTGGACGGAAAGAGTGCACGCCTCAGCGGATTCTTAGACAAACCCGTGTTCAAAATCCTGGTTCCAGTCCCCCATCGCTTCACCGCAAGGGTTCCAATCCAATCAACTCGCCTGGAAAGTGAATAACGCCCCTCTGGCCGCTCGTCTGTCCCTGGCTCCTTGACTGGGGAAGACGGCGCGTATTACTTCGTATCTTTTTCAAAAAGAAATGTTAGGCCAAAAAAAAAAAAAAAACACTGACCTCCCAGAGCTCCAGAGGAACGAAGTAAGTCATCTTGAAGCTTTGATAGGTTAAAATACGGCAGTGGAAGGGAGAAACCCAGCCGATCCTCAGAGAGATGGATCCGTCGTATGGGGCATGCATGGCCCAGGCCACGCGCCCAGATTTTTGATGGTTTAATATTGCGCCGTCTTCGTCCAGCGCACGCCCCCTCCTCCCTCTCCATTTCGCCCAATGTGGTCAGGACGTTTAGGAAAAGCAAAGACAAGGAGGAGTGTTGGGTGGAGAGGGATGGGGCGGATGGGGGAAGGGAGGGAAAAGGGAGGGACGATGGCAAATAACGGCGATCGGCGGTATTTGCCTAGGGCTTGCAGCTCGCGTAGACATAGTGCATCGGCAATAACGTCGACTAATGAGAGGCTGAATCGAGAGACATCTTTATTTTTTTTTCTTTCCTTTTTTTTTTTTTTTTCTAGAGTCGTTGATATCAATGGACTGAGGACAAAATGGGTAATAGTTGCGGGTTTGGGCCACCTTTCTTTGTGACACTGTTGTCATGGCTTCCTTTCTTGGGATCTGGAGAGAAGAAATGGCTTAAGACGTGGCCAGAAGCCCACGTCTTCGAGGAGATAACAGCCGGCAGTCGAGTGTGCAACGGAGATCAGATCAGAGATCAGAGTCGTATTATCCAACCATTTCCCTTCATTTCGCAGATTATCCAACCATTTCCCTTCATTTCGCAGACGGTTCCACTCCTCGATATTCATCCTGTGTGGAGACGATGCATGGTCGATCTCCCATCAAAGGAGGGGAGCAATGTGCTTTTTCCCTGCCAGTTCCAAGTCTTGAAGACACATTATCGCCGATCTCGAAAGCTGCTTGAAGGAGTCACTCTGACACAAGGGTCAAGAAACAAAACGTATTACAGAAGGCCTCTCACTCGCGGCATCCATCCCGGTGAGACCTCACAGTTACGCACTAATAGTCCAACCGATCCGCCATCGTGCTCCAGACTGTTCGCCACTCTGCACTTCCACTGTAGCTATCACACCCGAATGGCCCGGACCAAGGAAGAGTCTCTTCCTCCAGTGGGGTATTACATCCACGAAGGAAAGGGGGCGTGTGTGAATCTCTCGACGCAAGTTCAAGTCGCCACTAAAATTCCCATGCAGTACGATTGGCGGAGAGGAGTGAGGGACCTATGACTTTCCGCAGGAGGATGGTGTCTCTTCATCACGCACCATGGCGATCCGTTGTTTTCCCTCTGTATGGCCTGCGCTATTACTCCCGTGGCTTCAGAGATTGAAGCTAGCAAACTCATCGTGCAGATGTGGACTATTTTCCAACTCACCCGAAGTTGAAAGCGTGTTAACCCTCCCTTTCCACGTGTCGACCGTCTGTGCCCAACCACTCATCACTCATCCAGAAATCCTGTCTCATGCGGCTGCCGCGAAAAGAATAAACTTGGTTTAAAAAATCACTAGCTCGATTATAAGCCAGGAAGCCACGGAGTGCTCGATCTAAGCGAGGTGTGCGGTCTGGTCTCAGGGAGGGCATACTTCGTATGTCGAGAAGCTATGTTTCTCCTTGGCTGGCCTGCAGCAAACTAACTACCGATCAAGCTTGGACGGTGACTGTACTTCGTCAGTGAATGGATCAATGGCTGTGATTGAACTGAGAGGTGTGACTGAGCTGTCCAGGGGAGACGCCCACAGAACCCGGAAGGTTGTATTCGGGAAATAAGTCGATCCTTTTCTTACGGAGTTCTCCCTGTATTGGTATTGGTGTGAGTCGCTGCAGTTTTTCGATGTTGATGCTACATACAGGGCGGCCGGGGAAGAACCGGGGTCCTTCGACTCAGCATCCTTGATTTTGCGAGGTCTTCTGGGGTTCTAGGTAGCTCTAGAAATTCGAGGTGTCTGTATTTCGACGTCTCCTTCCCCACTCCTACTGAAGACTACTCCGTATGTGCTTGTACGAAGTAATTGTCTTCGTCCCCAAGTTGGGGCACCCTTTATCCTTGGCCTGGCCCACCTAGGACGTCACGCTGGTTCGGTCCTACCGCTGGAGAAGAAAGAAAGAAAGAAAGGAAAAGAAAAAAGTTCCCGTCTTTGACACCAATCGATGGTCGCCGACGAAGGATACGAACACTTGCCCTGTTCTTGGTAGGTGACCCTGTGCTGTATTAGGAGTAAGCCCCGTCCCATTTCCCTGTTATCGGCGGTTTAAGAGTAGGAGAGCCGACGACCGTTGTAACGGTTGGGTGTAACCCCGATTCTATTGTTTGAAATTCTTTTCGTGACGTTGCAATATATAGCGTCTGGTGGAAGGGAGTATATTCTAAGTTCCAATGCAACTCAACTCAAGAACTACTCAGCATTAGCAAAGGAACGGCTGCGGAGATGCCCTTTTAATCCTACACCCCAAATAGTATACTCACACAGTACGTAGTATAGTTTACATTTGATACTGATCTGAAAACGAGACAGCTGCATTGAAGTATCGGAACCGGAACTTGCCTCACCTGAACCGGCGTTTGGTTCTTGGACATTTGTCCATGCTTGCTAGATATAGCTAGAACGAAGAGTGGGAGGAATGTTGTCGTGGACAGCAAACACTGGACTCCTTTTCTCCTTTTCGCCCTCAAGCTGACCACTCTTACCACTACAAAGCCAGCCACATCTCGCTTTGGTGGACGTATGGTATGATAGGAATTGGCCGGGTAGGTGTAAGCGACGCCAGCAAGCGCCACACGATAATTGGCAAAGGCTGTGGCCCCAGAAGAGTTGTCGTCAACAGCTTGAGGGTCAATAAATGCTGTCGAGTCGTTGGTATGCAGGATACCACGGGGTCCTGACGTCGCTGGCTCCTAGAGGCCTGACTCGAGCAAAATGGGGTAGCCAATTGTCTGACGTATTCGCACCCGACCAGGCTAGCACATCGTGGGGGGCTTTCTAGATATTGATGGAATACGTAGACTCCTTGGGCGTCCAACAACAGTCTTCTGGGTTCTGAGAAAAGACATTGTCTTCATCCCACCAGAAATAACAGGGCGACATATTCGTTCCTTTCAACAAGGAGAAACAAGTACGAAGTATGGGGGCTGAGAAAATCGGCTGCATGAAAACTACAGGTTAATTGATCAATGTGAGCTGTCACTCCTGGCTGGGGGCGAAGCGTGGAGTTCTGGAAATTGGAGCACATTTGCTGGACTGTTCAAACTGGCTGGCTGCTTCCAAACATCAATACCGAGGTAGGAGGTCCCCAGCCTGGGTGGCCGGAGCTGGTTCCGAAGCTTGGGCAGTAACTGCCGCATCAATCTTATCCACAACTGTACGAAGTAGGGTAATTTACTGCTGCGTAAGTACTTCGTACTTTGTAGTTTAGTGTACTTTGTACGGAGTAGGCGCATGATGCTTGAGGCCGGAATGAAGAGGGGAGCGCACCGCGAACGGAGACACTGGAGTTGGAGCTTTTAACCTAGCTGCCGGGAAGCGCCTTCCCAGGAGAATGGTTGGTTCAAGGCAGCTGCGGACTGGAAGGAACATGGATCAATTGATGTGCCTGGCGGCGGGGCACCCGCGCTAGTGGATAGAAAACGTACGATCTTTCGGGCCTCTCCTTCCTTGTCCCACCCTCTTCTTCTCGTAGTGTATGCGGCGTCGTGGATACCCTCGTTGACCAAGGCTTTCCGCAACCGCAAGGGTCTTTAGTCCTGGCTCAACCACTTCCTGCCAATCCAACACCACACCTCCTCGGTCTAGAAAGCAAGGGAACTTCAAAGGGGGGGTCAAATAATACATCATAATCTCCGGGGCGAGACGTGAATCCAGAGCTCCGCATGAGGTAGCAGCGGAATGTGCACGATAGGAAAGTTCCTTGCTCATCAACGGCTTCTGCCTCCGGTTTATTGCCCAGAATCCCGGTAATTCGTATCGCTGAGTGGGTACTTTACCCACACGGTTGGTAATAATAGAAAGTACGAAGTACGAAGCCGGACGGAGGAATTGATCGATCCGCGCTGAAGACATTGACCATTGGATCTAAGCCTTATTAGGTGCATGGCCCGCTGGGATCAGCGCACCTAGTGGTAGTCTAAAATTCGTGGCAATGTAACGTAAAATTAGGTCGGATGTGTCTGGTCCTCGAAAAAGACGATGAGGTACGAAGTACGAAGTACACTACATGTCCCAAGATCTGCTGGGACGTCGATCACTGCCAATCTCCATCCCGAGTCCCGAGCTGGCATTTGATGAGCTTTGAATCGTATCAACTGAGTTGTATTACTTATCGTCGGCCTCGAAAAACAGGCAGGAATAAGGTTCCTTATCCTTACTTAGTACGGGGAGCTGTATAGAGTACTAATCTCGCTGGACAACTCCTGATATCTTCAGGCCTCATTCAGCATGATGCTAGCACAGATGGCGCTCGCCGGGCCATCCAGTCATTTCTTTCTGGAACTCAACCTCTTTCACATTAGGAATAGCGTATGCTGAAGCTTACCGTTCTGGGATGCTCCCTCTCTTCCCCCCCTATTCGCTTACACAGAGCTTACGGAGTCCTTTGTCTTGGGAACAAGGGATACCCCGGCTGATCGTCACTGGGGGGGCGGGGAGGGCCTGGGGATCGTTGGGGCTTGGCTGGCTTGGTATCTCTGTGCTTTTCGTTCTCCATCCAACAAAACCAATGGGATTTTGGAGCTTTCGAATCTGGTGGACCCGAGTTGCCCGAGGCTGGCATACCCTGGCTGAGGAGTGTTTTTTCGAGGAGGGGCATCGGGCCTGGCTTCCTATTGACTTTGTCTACAAAGTAAAGTTCATGAAGTTAGTCTGCCAAGCCGTCTCAGCTCCCCGCCGGCTATCTTGCACCGCCGTCGGATAGGAGTTATGCCATGAGGATGTGAGTATAGTTCAACTGGGGGCTCTGCGTTCTCGTTCTCCGAGTACTTCGTAATATCACCAAGCCCCAAGTTTCCAAAATATCGCTGGAAGGGGGTAGCACAAACTGAATAGCATCCTGGTCCTTGCTCTTTGGGGATGGACGATAATGTCGTAATTACCGGCAAGGTGTGCAAGCGAATGCTACCCCAACGAGCTGCATCCACTCTATACACTTATTAATACGTAATGTGCTAGGGGAATCAATGTTGAATTTCTCCTCCCGTCCCGGACGGCAAGGAGAGATCGGGGTAGTATTAATTAGCATTACCAGGGGAAGGAGAAGGACTTCGGACCAATTCCCTGCACGCCACCTATTTCTCCTGCTTGGAAGGGAGCTCATTACGGAGATGAAGCCTGATCTGAAATAGGGCTGCTTATCACCACGTCTTATATCCCGTCCTCCAAGCAGGGACGGGGTTTTGCTGGCTCCCAGGTGTTCCTGGAGAACATCACGGCACGCTGGGCTTCGATTATCAGGGACAACGGCAGAGTTGTCCACATGCTCCGATACAATTAATTGATGTCTGACCTCCATGTTCCTAGGCTATTGACCTGGGAAGACAAGAGTAGAAGTAGATTCTCTAACTGAGAGATTTTTCTTCTCTTAATTTCATTTTTTATACAAAAGTGGGAAGGTAAACTTCGTACGAAGTACTTACATACAAACAAACATACATCTTCCGCTTCTGAATGGATCACAAGAACGCCTCACCTACAACTAAATTTCAATTCCCACGGGCGTTTGCCGCGTGGCTCGCTAGTTCATATCCAAACCCTCTGATCCACGGCCGATTTACGAAATACTTAGTAGCACTGGTTCGGCAGGTCAATTGGTAACTTCAAGGTGGGTACTCAGTAGGCGGAAAACAGAGAACAGAGCTCACAGTTGCTTTGAGAATTGTAGCTACGTCCATGTCCCATCTCGAACCATCAATACCATGGCGCATTATTTCTGTTCAGGTCCCCTAGAGCGGTTTCCGTCTTGTCTACACTACAAGCTATCCCTCGCGACTCGGAGTCAATTATTGCATTCCAGATCGAATTACAAAGTACTTTGGACCTGGATCTCTCTGGGAAGGCGTTCGCCATTCCCCAGTCAGGTCGAGTGCAGTCCTTGACTATCACACCCCTGGCCGGGATCGACA
This sequence comes from Scedosporium aurantiacum, assembly GCA_000812075.1. Classification (NCBI taxonomy): domain Eukaryota; kingdom Fungi; phylum Ascomycota; class Sordariomycetes; order Microascales; family Microascaceae; genus Scedosporium; species Scedosporium aurantiacum. The sequence continues at coordinate 49,904 of JUDQ01000039.1, forward strand.
GTGATCGTCGGTGACTGATAAACCATTGTTTCCTTCTGGAAAGGTCAACCACACGATGTGGGGTCCACCCGGTCCCAGCTCGTGTCCGGGTGTGGAATAAATCGATTACTGTGAAGACGTACGAAGTATTTTGGAACACGGAAGTGCCTTCCAACGCACGAATCCAGTACTACTTCGTACTTTTCTACCTATGACTCTAGGTGCATTCACATGTTATAGCTAACCTTCTGGGAAGTGGGACTTCTTGCTGGTGTGTTCCGTCCAATGCATTGTTCTCCAACGACTTGAGCAAATATTGACCACATCTCTCCTCCGCCTGTTCCCGGATGGCCGCCCGGCCTGGTCATGACCAGAAAGAATAGCGCCGCAGAAGCCTTAGTGGCAATTTTTTTTTTTGCCATGCTCCACATTAAGGGTTCCAGAGAGAAATTAGTGGCGTCCTTAATTATTGAAGCCAAACACTCGGGCAGCTGGCTTTCGTCATGGGAAGTGATAGGCGCTAATACCGACTGACCCCACGCTTCACTGCAACTGTTGGTTCAACGAGGAAGCACGGGTCAGGTAGGCTTACCTAATTTGCCCTGGCCTATGAAGTGTGAGTACCGAGGTACTTTGCACTTCGTAGTTTTGTGTGAGGGTTTGGGCGACAACGGAAATCCTCCAGAGATGAGCTGGGGTTGGCAGCGCTCGATTGAGTCCTCGCATCAACTCAAGCATTAAGCAATCCACTCCACAACGACCTTCCTCCCCGCCCCTACAAAGTACAATCTATCGATCTTTGAGGCGGCCGGCGAAAATCGCAAAAATCATATGAGCGTCTCGTACTGGACCGGCACAGGGCGGGGAGAACCTCAAGAGAATTAGCAAGGGAACGGAAGCGGAGGATTTTTTTCAACTGTCCATAAATTGCCCAGGATAGAGAGAAAAAAAAATCAGCGGGGCATGGCGAAACTGATCCTCAGACTCACCCCCGGATCTCACGATCTTAACTGGAATTCTCAAGAGTGTGGGAGTTAATGAGAGTCATACCATGAACTTGCTTATTCACTCCACTTCTTAAGCCTCTAATAGTGGTTCACGGCCCCTTCTTTCGCCACCAAAACCAGAACCAGCCAACTGTGCATATTTCTCTTGCAATTCAAAACGGCATAATCCAGTCTTGTATCAGCACGATGTCGGTCGGTTGACTTTCCGCGACGTTAAGGTGCCTTAAGCCGATCATGCAAGCGCCAAGACCGTGGGTCGGCACACACCCCCACCCACACCCCCAGAGAATCTGAGGAGTGTGCGAGACAGATGAATTTAAGAAGTCGTGTCACTTCGTACCTCTGGACGACAACAACATCACACCCACCCCATGATTTCAGTCGTCGCCGGCGCCGTTTCGTCGAATCTAGGCATGATCGACACCAAGGACGCGCTCTGGTTCGTCATGTTTCTCTTCTATGAAGTAGGACCCTTGCCTATGGCACACCTAAACGGCCTCATCACGCAGGCCTCCATCCTCAAGCAGGGCTGTAGTTGGCAGCCTTAAGTAAGGCCAGGTCTCAACAATAGCAAAGCAAGGATGCAAAGTCTGGTCACCCTCCGGAAGACTAACATCCAGGCCTTGGAATTACTCGTAGAAAAAGAAAAAAAAAAACCGGTCTGAACATGCGATGAAGTTTAGAGTCTGGAGTGGTGGTCACATTTCTGAAGTGGCAGAACACATTGGAGATCACCATTTGGAGCCGCTTGCGCACTATCGACGATATTGTGCAGAAATGATTGCATTGGTGTTTACGAATAAGAAGCGGAAGTACGAAGTAATGTAGCAACGATAGACTCTTCGTGGATGGCACACCGAAACTCCTCGCTGAGCTATTGATGCTTCGACGATACCACCAACGGCTGGCCAAGAACGCCTCTCGGCTCAGACGGCGAGTTGTCGAGCTCCCATGGTGGAAATAATAAGGATGGTGATTAGCGCAAATAACCTCGCACGCTTCGCTTCCGCTACACCACTAGTGCCCAAGTCCCGCTCTTGGGGCGCCTTCCTTCATGACGGATACCGGAATATGCAAAACGTGGCGTTTTGGTGGCTTGAAGCTAAGCGTGGTGCCTTGAACCGTGCTCGTGTTCATGGTGATGTTCAGAGTCCAGTTGTGGGCCACAGCACTTTTACTTGAACTTAGTCTCCCACGCTCCCTTTCTGGATGCTCGACTTTACCAAATGGAGCAAAGCCAGCCAAGAAAACGGCGCAAAAAAGTAAATGAAGGAGCAAAGTCTGTTTCTCGAGTCCTTTTTTGGATGAGGCTAGGAAGAAAGCTTTTGTGCACCATGCACATGAGGGGAATACCGGCTGGAAGGTATTAGTGACGGAAGGAAAATCCAGGTCTTGCAAGTAAGATTATGTGCAGTCCAATACCTCCAATCCCGAGATCTCAGTGTAGAAATTAAACTTTATAGATGGTCAATTGAAATTGGGCAGGTCAGATGGCAGCTAATACTTACCAAGTAATTAAGCCGCGAGCTGCGATGGATGGTAGCAGTGGTAGGCTCTACCCATGCCATTCAATATTGGATATTCTCCATTATTAGGGGGCCAGACTTAGTGTAGTAGACCCTTGATTCTGGGACTCGCCGAAATACCACCGCTAAGCGGTTACTTTATTGACCGCGTTCAGTTGCAACAGACGGCATCGCTTCCGAAGAATCGAACCGCTTTGGCATTATGATATTATCACGGCTGGTTAGGGTGTCAACACTTGGTGGGCGCATGGGACGATTGTTGTGTGACGAACCACTTCCATGGGAACTTGGGAATTCAAAGCGATCTCAGCCTCACCGGACAATAGACTGGAAGCGAGGGCCTTTTGATTGCTGCAAAGATGAGAGCAGAGCACCAAGCTACAGTTTCGATCGTCTTGCGATTTGCTGAAGAACGAAGGTTCGGGGGGGGGGGAACTATGTCGGAGCAGAGGCAATCCGTAAATGGCGCAATGCACCCAGTCTATCGATGATCCTCCCTCCGATGTGCGGGAGGCGAAGATTGAACGGAACGGCACACACTGAGTTATTGCGAGCCAGGTCTTCCGAGGGATATGACGGGTCAGTTTATTATCCGCTGGGCTACTCGTGCGAAGTAGTGATGATCCATTCTCTTGCTTCTTTCGGTATTGACCTGAAAATCGCGGCGTATCACATTGCAGCGCAGCCTGGCTGCTTGCTATTTTCAGAGAAGCTTCTTTTTCAGCCTATGAGATTCCTTCTCGAAGCCTAGCCCTGTACGCCCACTTTCACGAAGACTGAGAATGTGCGCTTGGAATTGGATTTATATCCGCATCTCGCACAAAAAGAAGAAAAAAATTACAAAAAGCGGGAAAACCCTATGTAAATGCAGGATAGCAGCGAGTGCAGAATGCAGGATGGGCATTAAACTCTTTTGAAGGCTTCTTCTAATAATGCTCATGGCATAATATTATTTCATACGCAGATGGCCACTTTGGGGCGCTTGACACACCTTAAATCCAAAAATATACCCGTTGTGGTTGGAAATGTTTTGTCTTGTGGCCAAGATCTTCGCCCATGACGCCACGTATCTGTCAAATCAGCTTGTTTCGGTCTCTTCTTCTCTTGGGGATGGCCCAAAGAAATAGTGAGATCTGACGCCAGGGTGTTCTTCGAGGGCAAACCGGCAAACCCGTTCCCTCTGGGCCCTGGTGGGCCTCTTGGGTGTGAGGATCTCCCGGAATCTCGACGGACCCTTTCATGCCCCCGAGATGCCTTGAACGAGGACATTCTAATAATCTATGCACTGGGGTAGGAGATGTGTTTAAGGCACAAGCCCCTCGTCAAGGCCCTTGTTCCCTGTCTCTGGTGCCTGCCCCATAAACCCTTGGCCTGGTCCATGTTCCACATCTCCTACTACGAGATGTAGTATTACACCCAGCAGATTAGTACGTTAAGGGTACTTTGCCGGTCGATCACAGACATCAATTGATCCCTCATCCTCGCTAACAAGGCGGTCTACAAGCACAAAGCAGTGTGACGATTTCTCAGGACCAAGTCTGGGATCGTGTGATGGCCCGAAGATGGCTTCCACTTCGTGCTGTTTTGGATGGAGGCTACGGACGCTCCTGCCCAGCGCTTTCCCGCATTTTTGGGATAAAATAAGAATAAGAAAAAAAAAAAAAGAAAGAAAAAGGTTGAGATCAAGATAAATCTAGGTAAATCTGCAGCTTAATTTTAAGCCGCTTGTAGTAGAGAGCCCGGTTGTGTTGGAATGGGAGTCCACCGGAGTCTCATCGTCTCATACCCAAATTAGCCGTTGTTTCCGAACTGTTTCTTGAGACTTACACGGCCCCTGTTCTGCATGCACTGTGTTAAGCCCAAGCCCTTTAAGTTCAACTGGGAACCCCTTCAGTGTTCCTGCCGTTTCTCACTTATCATGAAATCCGCTTTGTAATGCCAGATCTGTTGATTTCATATTCTCTTTTTTTCGGATGGCACCTGTCTTGGCTCGTGAGTCGTGACACGGACCCATGATCCCGAGTCCATACTTGGCCAACGCAATGAGCGTAATTCTTCAGCAGCCAGTCGTAGCCGGCCTTTCCGTCGCCTCAAAATCCGGACTATCAATCTGATGTTGCACCCAACATGGGCCGGACCCTAGAGTTAGTCAAAACAAACAGTAACCCAGGTCCGTTCGCAATCTCGGGGAAATAAGTTCTATGATGCGTCGAAGAGGAAGCGGATGGGCAGCACATCTTCTTAACGAGCGATCTGGATGAGCATGATGAAGAGTAGTAGGCGTTGAGGCACAAAAACGATCGATATTTCGCAGATGTGGGCAATGATTTCCTCCGAATACCCCGGCTTGTCACAACTCGCCTGGCTACTTCGCACATGATTTTGTCTAGCTCATCTTCGTCCCAAACCCAGTAACACTTGCTGGAGGAGATTTTCCGATTGTCGCATCAACTGAAATCACGGGCCGTGTCATTGATGCCCCCCTCCAAAATCCGTTGAGAGCCGGAGAAGGTGGGCTCCGATCGCTGTTGCCTTGGGGCTGGTAGATCCCCCAAGACTTGGGCAAAGTCAAAAAACAATAACACACCCCCCCTTTGTGAGGCTCGAGATTTCTATATTGGAAGGCGTTATGATACAAGTACTACATAGACACCTAAGAGATGTGTCGAAACCGCATCGCCCTCCAGCCGTGGATTGAAAATCCCAAGCCGCATGGTTCCTGCATTTTGCATTCTCTTTGTGGCGAATTTTCTGTGGTGAAGCTAGGCTGAGCCTCTCGCTATGCCTCAGATCCCGCATTGAGCTTACTTTATTTCCACTTACTCCTGTACCTTTGTACCTCTCCCATCTCGTTTCTTTCCGGGAACTTGCCGACGATTTACAGCAGGCAGGTCAAGTCTAATGTTGCGGTAGGAACAGCGCTTTGGTCAAATGCCAGGGCACAGAGCAGCTTTCACGTTTCTGACGTAGGTCATAGGTAGGATGCAGCGGCACGTGCGAGTTGAGCGAGTTGAGCGAGTTCGAGCGGGGAAGGCTCTGTATCACTATCACTCCTGCTCTCGTCGGGAACCATCTTATTTTTTATCTTTTTTTTTTTTTGCTCGATAAGCCCCAACTGGGGAAGGAGCTGCTGAAAGTGGGGCGGCGGCATCATCAATATCCCTTCGCTGGCAGGTGCATTAATGATGAGCAATGGGGAGAGTTAGGATACGTTGTTGACTCGTCCGCAAATCACTAAACATGTCTGCAATTCAATCGTCAACTTACCGTAGCTTTCTCCGGGGAAATGCTCAATGATCAACCCTCGTATCTCGCAGCTCATTTTTTGAAATTCCGAGACGAATATGCCGGATGTGCTCCAGGCTGGGAGGATCGGCTCACCAAGAGCCAAATCTAGTTGTTCCTGAGAATCAAAAAGCGTGATCATGCCTGAGCGCCACCTCACGCATCCTCAACCAGAGTGAGAGCGTCTCTGGAAGACTCGGCCATCTCCGTTGCTCTTTTCCACCATGCAAGCTTTTAAACATTCCGAGATCTGGGGGCAAATCCGACAATCTGTGGCATCACTGGAATGTTCAGATCATAAACAGCTTCTGGCGTGGTTCCAGAAGGAAATCGAGAGGGTCAAAACACAAGATTCTGCCCGGGATCCTTGGGATGACAGAATGATTTGGCAGCAAAACTGTGACACAAGGACGTGAACGGCATAAGATCAGCTAGGAAATCCGGTCACAGCACTACGATCATGAAGCCTCTTGTGGCCTCACAAGACATGAGGCGTGCATCTCTGACGTGAGTCGTTGCTCGTCTCAAGTGTTGGACCCTCCCCCCCCCAAAAGACGCCCTGAGAGACCACCCCTCCTCCCACCTCTCTCCCTCCCCATGCTCAAACATCAGCCAATGGAGGAAATCTACAGACTCACGGACCAATACTTTGGAACACCCGCCACAGAGTGGCCCTGACTTTCCAGGTCTTAACAATTCTCCCACTGAAATCGCCTGCGTTGCTGTTAGAGTGCTAAACAGAAAAACGGATGGCAGGCTGCAGGTGTGGATGCTGCCATTGCTGGGGAGAGGCCCCTCGGCTGAACCCCTTGTCCGGTCTTGCTGTTTTGTGTGACTCGGAAGGTGAACAACCCGCGATGTTATTCGGGGGACCCCTGAACTGCAGCAATAGAAACACGACCCTACAATGACAATGGTCGCCAGTTCTGCATAAGGCGTGATTTACAGCTACTTCGTAGAGCCAAATCGAGCGAGCCTCGAAGAAAAAAGAAAACAATGTTCAGATGTTTGCCCATGTACGTCCACGATTGGGATGGAGGGTTGGTGCTGGCATCACTAGTGTAGTCCCGTGATAATCGTATTCAATGCGCTTTGTGGTGGACCCAATTGTCCTGCCTCCATAATCTAGACCGGCTTTTGGCATACACGGTTCTTGAGCTGGCTCGAGAGAGCCCCGTCCAGGTGCCTCGATCGCGGCCTCCATCCCCCGTCCCGGCCTGGCTCTAATGCAGCACCGAAGGAGCTTATACATTACCGTACATACTCATACTGATAAAGGCACGAAGTTTAGTACGAGTAGCAAGGCCGCATTGCTGGCTCGTGTCTTGGTCTGGACGAGGTGGGACTGAGGACTCTGCATGCGAAGTACACTAGCCTCTGTATCAGCACTGATGACACGCGCACGCCCTCACCTCTGGCCCACCTACACTGCACTTGGGGTATGTGCACGCCCTAATTGTCAACAGCAGTGCTCTCTTGACAGAAGAGCATTCTTTGCCCTAAAACCTCGTACTGCCTCGCCTTTGAGGGACGGGCACGGCGGTACCACTTCTGAAGCAGCTTCAAGTGCAGCGCACGTGAACATAGTTTACTACTCAGAGATTCCTCCGACGTCCTGCGTACAAGTAGGCTACCGCAGGTGAAGAACGACGAGACGCGGGACGAGGTTGTGCACATTAACAGGAGGTGTTATTGGTACCGGAGTACGTCGTAGAATATGCGCGGGAAATCCCCCCAACTGACTTCGCTACAATACTCATACTAAACTAGCACTTATCGCGTACCCGGACAATGTATGAATGAATGTATGGGACCCTTGAAGCAGAGGCGAGTGATGTGCACACCCCTTCTGTAACCGCACACCCGGCCCGGATCTTAGACGCACCCCTGACACCCTCACCCCCTGCCTTTTTGTTCCTTCCCCCTCCATGCTCCACTCCTTCCCAGAGTGCCCACACCTCCACCTCCAGCACAACGCTACAGTAGCGCGGATTAGTACGTACATGGACGTATGAAGTATTCGCACTTGGACGATTCGGGAGGGGGTCTGCGATTTGCGCTTGGAAACAGATTATGGTGCGTTAATGACATCCGGTTGACTGGGTAGTGCACAGGTGGTCCTAACGTCTGGTACGGCCCACACATAATATGTGACAGGCAGGGATTCCGGGGGTAGGGACAAGGTACCTCGAGGACTCCATGGATCATCGGGTGGAGTGTGGATTGACCTCGATCTCTCTTTCTCACCACTCGGCAGATCAAGCTTCCTCGAAGGTTTTTTTCCCTCTTTTCTTCGGACGGACGACATACTACTTAAACTATCCCTCCTCCCCTCCCCAGCCCACCTCGATATTCCCTCTCGAAGATTGAGATTATTTACAAAGCAAGCAAAATTAATAACATCCAGCTGGTTCTTGGGTTTATAATAATATTAAACTGGCATCCTCAGACATTCACTCTCTTTACATCGATCTTTCTTATTCTTGTCTTATACATCACGCCTAATACCCACTTTTCTCTCTTCACACAATACCCTCGCTCAAATACACATCGACAAGACTCACTAGCCGGCGTAAACTGCTAATACCGAAACCCACACCTCCCAAGACGGCAACTACTCTTCACTGCAACGAATCGAGGACACCATAGATACCGGTCCCGACTCTCGCTTCTCTCTCTCTCTCTCTTGTTCTCCTTAATAAATTCTCCCTTCAACATCAGACACAATGGCGACCACCATGGTACAGAACCACTACGCCGCCCAGCAAGTGGCCCCATACGGCTACGTTCAGCCTCCTCAACCCCCGCCGTCGCCTCCTATGGACGACAACAAGTGCTCTCTACCCTCCATCTCCAACCTGCTCGGTCTGGCGGACGCTGGCTCGCCCACCAGTGAGACCTCTCCACAGAACCAGCAACAGCAGGCTCCTCAACAACAGAGCCCTCGGCAGACCCAGCAGCAAGTGGCACAACAGCAAATCCAGCAGCAAGTCCAACAGCAGCAGGCGGTTCAACAACAGATGCAAATGCAGGCCCATCAGCAGATCCCTCAAGGTAAGAAGGAATAATAGGCGCCTCTGGCTTACACGCTCATGTTCGAATATGCCACTAACATATGTCCCACAGTTGCCTCCCCGGCTCCCTCGAGGCCCGACACCAGGCCCAGCTCTGCTCACTATTCCCACCCCGCTATGATGCGCGGAGGTATGCCTCCCACTCCTCCGATGACCTCGGATGCCTCCTTCGACAGCTACCCTTCCCCGGCCACCAAGTCGATTACCGGTCTTCCCGTCGTCTCCGGCCACAACTACTACTACGAGACCACTCCTCCTCTCGAGGAGCCTCGACACATGACTCCTGTCGTCTCCCGAGTTCCACTCCAGACTTCGTACCCTCAGCAATCTTTCGCTGCCTCGCCCTACATGACGCAACCCACCCTCGCGTCTTACTACCCGCCCATGCAGCCTACTCCTCCTCCCCAACCCCAGATCTCTGGTCTCTACTATCAACGCCCCCTTCCTCAGGTAAGAAGATTTCCCTAGATATCCATTGAGTAGTTCCATTGGGGGGTAGCAGCTCTAACAAAACACTCTAGCAATTCCCTCCCATGCCCGTCTCCGTCGGCCTCGGCCCAACCTCCGGCACCAACCCTTGGCAGCATCACCACTATATTGCTCCTTCCTCCACAACTTCTTTCCCCCAGAGCCAAGACCGATACATCTGCCAGACATGCAACAAGGCTTTCTCCAGGCCCAGCTCTCTTCGAATCCACAGCCACTCTCACACCGGCGAGAAGCCCTTCAAGTGCCCTCACCCCGGCTGCGGCAAGGCCTTTAGCGTTCGAAGCAACATGAAGCGCCATGAGCGAGGTTGCCACAACTATGACTCGAGCAACTCGTCCTCCCTCACTTCCTAAGACTAAAATCCAAATCCAACCACGGGGAAATCGTCTTATCTTCTTTTCTGTTTATCCCATTTTCCCGACAATATTAGATGTTATAGATGTGGCCGGGCAAAGACATTTTCGAAACGATTCCGGCGGGTTTGACGATCTCTTTACTTTTGCTTCAAAGTTGTGTGTTACTGGACGGAGACCATTTTCATGAGCTTTCTTTTTTTCCCCTTCTTTTTTCTTCTATACCTTCGCCTCGTTCTTATTGTTCTTGGGGGCGAGAGCTTTTATTATTTCTTCGGGTCAAACAGGAAAGAAAAATAGGGCATTTCCGGGCTACTTTGGACGGGTAACGGGCGCGATACTTGGCGGGAAAGGGAAACTTGATTTAGGTTTATGGGCTGATTTCTGGGAAACGAGCGAGGCGCGAAGAGTTCTACCTTATTTTTTGTCTTTTCACTAAACGCTTTTGTTAGTGGGATGGGGGAGCAACATCACTCATGTTTTGGAAAGCATTTACACGGGCGTTCATGAATTGTATGAGATAGTTAGAGAGGAACGGAGCGGGGAGGAAGACTATGAGAACGGCGAATTGGGAGACACTCAGATCTTCGGAGTCGAAACATGCAGTTTTCTTGCCTTGCGTCTTAACTGTGAGTGACTTGTGTGTCTTATTGTGACATGGTTCTGATTTCTGTAGGAAGTATGTAGTTTACTCCGTGGAGTTGTGCAACTTGACGTAAGATAGACATGATGCGAAGATGCACGGCAAGGGTCGCAGGGTTGCTTCATGTCATGCAGATTGTAGCTAGGGTTCCCTCCCCAACAAAGAGAGGGCGATCTCTCAGGACTGCTCAATGAAGACCTCCCGGCCCCGCGTACCCTAAGCTAGGTGGGTGGTCGTGGGCCTCGAACCCGATCTTGACGCGTCAATCTTTTTAGGTTCTCGATCTCCGTCGCGTGTAAACGTCATCGGACTTTTCGTTCTCTCCCGAGGACGTGTAAATGATGGATTAATATGGCTATGTAGATTTTAATCTACACTGCCGGGAGTTGGGGGCGGCGGGCGGGCTGTTACGTGGGATAATAGGTGGTGATCCTAGCCGGGAGCGAGGAGGGAATATACTCTGGTACATTATGATTCTCATTGAATCTTTTGGTAATGATCTTCGAATATCATCTATTAACAAATTTCTTTATAGTACTCCTTTACTAGTAATTGTTAAAGTTCCATTCTATACTTCGCAGTGCAAGCTTTCCAGCTTCGTCCTGAGAAATAACACCCCTGGGCGCAAAGGTTACTTTACACCAACACTTAATCTTATCATCTACCAAACAACGTTTAAAACACAAAGCGGGATTCTCCAAGGCCGTCCCTTAAACCTCGGAGATCTGCAGCACGTCCGCCTTTACGAAGGACGCCTTCTTTGTTTTGCTTTGCCAGCAGGGCGACCCGTCCTTTACACTCTTCTGTATGAATTAATATGGGATCCGACCCACGCAGATTCTGCAGAACGCGGCTTCGGCTGTTTTAAGCTCCACGGATAATATATCTCATGCTCAATCCGTGCCGCTTGTCTCTCGTCCCGTCGAATGGGGGGTAGGGACGTGTAATTTGTCAGCAGGGAAGGAGTGGGTATTGTAAGGAGGCCAGGCGGTGCTCTGTTTACTTTTTGGTTTTCTTCTTTCGTCTTTTTTCGAGACATGTTAGTTTGTGAAGTGGTATCGCAGACTCTGTGCTGAGGAGATCAAGGCGGGACGGGAAGTATCATCACAGAAATGCTACCTTTCCGGCGAGAGGCATGGTTTCGAGTTCAATGTGTTTCGCAAATCCTTTTTGAACTAGGGATAATCTTGCTCATCCCTACCTATCTCCGAAGCAGCAACGCTAGAGCTATAGTAGCAGACGTAATATATCTACGAAGTAAGCAGTACTCGCTCGGTCAAGTTCGTACTTCGCAGTTTAGGCGTACTTCGTAAGCCTTCGTCGAAGGAGGCAGTGAACGTGCGTCCATATGCAGCGTGACAGAATCGAGGATCCGGTCTGGGGTCTAGCGTGGTGGCTCGAGTTTGGCAATCACAAGTGGAAACACTAAGCATGAAGCCAGGGCATAGCACGGCTTAGTGGAATGAGAATGGCCAATGTCTTGTGGTGCTGGGTGTCCCTTGTTAGTTCTTCACATGGTGCCTTAGTGTTGTCGTGCGGCGTTGTCTATGCATCCAGAAGGACGTACTCGGGGTGCATATACTAACATTGAACATTTCCCTTTTCTCTTTCACTTCTTTTTTTTTTCTTTCTTTTTGGTTCAATTCAAATCTAGTCCGATATTTCTGTGACATATACTATTTAATGAGGTGAAGAGGTGGGAAGGAGTTGGTCAGATTATTTCGGGGGATCTGGCATATGTCGTACCTGCATCACGAGGCAGGAACAATCTGGATCGATGGCGGAGGAGTGGTTCCCTAGTGTCGGTGCTCGGAGCCATACATCAAAGTAAACTACACTACGACGCACGGAGGAGATGGACCAAGACTTAGTACAGTACGTATTCTATGAAGTACCTGTACACTTTGCATTGATGCCTCGGGGATTTACGTGTTTGGAGGAAGGTGCGAAGTAGGTCGCACGCAAGAGTGGCAGATTGCTCCTCTCCTTTTACTACGAAGTACATCCACTAAGACACATGGGCAAGCCAACAGGCAAATGTTCAATCAGGCAAGTGCAGTCGATTGCCTGTCTATCCCATTGACTCAAGACGCCCCCGGAGTGAAGTGTTGTTGAAGCTATTCACACCCTGCAAAGCGCTCCTGTCTGTCCAACCACCTCCCGAGAACCCTGCTCAATTACTATTCAATGGAGCGCAGCGTTGCAACGCGGAAACAAGAAAGGTCCTGATTTCCTGAAGATCCGAGAGATCGACGCTCGTCCCGAGCACAAGCCCTTAAAACATGTTTAGTCAAAACCCACTGAATTATGCTCCGTCGGACCAACAAGCCAATGCAAGCCCCCAGTGTCCGTGCCAAAAGGGGTTTCTGGTTCCGGTGGAATGCTCCTCGTAGTTGGATTACACTACGAAGTACGTGAGAAATCCCATTCACGGTAGCGAAGGCCCGAGTTATTTGTACGGCCTCCACAGAGCTAGTACGATTAGTGCCTCGTTCCTGCAGGTTCGACATCTGACGTGTTGTCCGAGAGGTCATGGCGAGTAGCCTAATGGGCCGAAGGATGCGCCAAGCGGAAGATCTTGGGTGGGATTGGAAGGTGGGAGACTTTTAAGCTCGAGTGTCACTTTTCAATGGCATGGAGTTGTGAGCCATCTTGAAGTCAAGGAATCCCGGAATGGGCGGAAGAGCCCACGAGACACTTGTCGTCTTAGTGCTGGTGCAGAAGTATCAAACGCTCTTGTGTTAACTCTCCAGTCCCAAGCTCATTCTTTCTTGCCAGCTCTGGTGTCCGAAAGCACTCACCATCTGCCCAGCAGACCCCCTTGGCACCAACCCCTCAAGAGAAGTGTGTTCTCACACCCTGGGCACAAAAAGCCCCGAACCGGCGGTGAGCTTCATTTTTCCAACCCTTGCACTCTCCCCCGGTCCTGCACGTACTAAAGAAGGAGCCTGTTGTTTCAGGAGCTGGTCCCTTGCCACAAGCAAGGTTGACAGCTCTTGGCAGGGACATACTGGGGTTCGGTGACAAAAAGGTCCGAGAGCCGGAATTTGGAAAGAGGCTGCAGAGTTGTTTGGAGTTTTCCTGAGGGGGATTCCCATACGAAATAGGTACGAAGTGTGTATCAATGGGTGAAAGCACCTGGAATGTCATCCTTGTCTTTTTCTTTCTTCTCCCTCTCTGGTTCAGTCAGGGGGCTTGCCCTGTAGGAGGCGATCTCATGCAAGGTATGCGGCAATGCGGCCCGAAGGTTTGTTTACACATGGGTGATCATCATTCAATGGAGGAAGGTCTGTAAATCATCGTGTCTGTTGAGGGTCCTCTTTTACGAGGTATTATCCTAAAACTATCAGTGCTTCTCCAACACACCCACGAAAGCAGGCCCAAGCTACCGCCACGGACCTCAGCCATGAGAGGCTTGCTTCAATATGAATTTTTGAAACAGCTTCAGTCCAATTGACTGATTTAGGACTCCCTGAGCGAAGAGCTTTCAATCCATACAGGTAAAGGCCGGTGGATGTTGACTCCTGAGCCCTAACCTCCCCTCCCTTCTCCAACCAACTTCAACCGGACCTCAAATTCAAACGAAAGAAATCCCCTTGCCGACGTCCAAATAGTTCAAGTCGTTTCTTGTAAGCGTAGATAGCCCGGTCGGCGCCCCCTAGAGATAAAAGAGCTACACACAATGGGGCGTCAATAAAGGCTCATCTTCCCGCGTGGCTCCAGAGACAGTATTATGTGTGGTTCTTCAATGTGTATGATTTCAGAGACAGCCAGCCCACGAAATTTACGTCTATTTTAGGATATCGGAGTATATAATGTGCCTAAAACTTTAACTCTACAACGGAATTACCCCTGAGGAACTTTCTCCGCCAGTTGGGTGGGATACCCCAATGGTTCTCCGGCGGGTCGATAATCGATAATATTCGCGGGGGAACTACTCAGGCGTGTTCGACAGATATCTAGTAGCCAGATTGGTCGTTCCAGTAAAGAGTGTCCGAAAACACCCTACAAAAGCCTTTCCATTAGCTCCAAGGTACGGATTAACCGCCCATCATTATTTTCTCCAGGGAAATTGATCAAACTTACTCAGGCCCAGTCGCGTACAAGTACCAGCCGAACTTCTGCGTGATGAACTGAATCAAATGGCTAGCGACCTTGATCTGGCCAACGTCGGTAGGGTGCCACTGGGGCGCAATGTCGTTGTGCTGGAGGATGCCAGTCGTGTTGAAGAAATGAACGAACGGCTCTATGCTCTTCGTAGTCTCGGTAGCCTCCTCGTTGATGCCGTCCCAGATGATGGGGTTGCTAAGATACTCCTCTGAGTTGAAGTACTTGTATACCGAGTAAACTTCCTCGCGCAGATCGGTATTCTGGGCGTACGAGTTGCCATCCTGGTAGAAGCCTTGCCACATTTGCTGTGCGAACGGTTAGATGAGCATGCATATCTCCAATTGGATTGCTAAAAGGGCTCTGGCAGCGGAGTCGCTCACCATGATGATGACCTGGGCACCGGGCCAGACGCCGTGGATGCCTTGAATCAGACGCTTGTAGTGCTCGATGTAGGTCTCCTTGGTGACGTTGTTGGCAGCATTGGCATCGTTTGTGCCGAGGTTGATGATGACAAGATCGGCTTCTTGCTGCTTGCCAAAGTCCCAAGGCTCTGGTTCATCTTTCCAGTGATAGATATCAGAAAACCTGCTGAACTCACAAGTGGGATGTCGTATATACATAGGAATCGGGACATTATCTGGGCCGCTTACCACCCCAAATCTCCTTGGAGCGCCAACTATTATCCGTGGTGTAGAACCACTGATGACTCTGGCCCCTGGTGTTTCCCCAACAATCCTGATCCGCGACGCAGATACCCGGGTATGCCGTAATAAAATAATCCGTATTCCCGAGGCCCTGCCCGACACCGTACGCGAAGCCCGAGAGCGCCTCGTACGAGTTGTACATGCCCGCCGACAGACTATCTCCAATGAACTCGATGAACCGAGGCTGGCGAGGCAGCTTTACAAGCTCTTCGCCCTCAGCAACGTGTACGCTGTCGATCTGAACACCGTAGCCCCAGTTGGTGACCCTCATCTCGAAGGTCGACGGGCTGATCGGAGCAGTCAGCTCCACGCCCTCGACTTCGGGACTGATGAAAAGATGAGTGCCGCCAGCTGTGACATTCGTAAATTGCCAGTCGAGACCGCTAAGACGATATCCGACAAGCGTACCGTCGATGGTATGCTCGCCGAATGTGACGGCGACCGTTTGTCCTGTGAATCCGAACCGAATTCCGGGGGCACTGGGAAACGAAAAACGTGAGAATGGAGGCCGTCAAGACTTTAATGACTCCGTCAAGACCCATTGAAAGTCTGAGGCTTTGCGTGTTTCGGATTAGGATACTCACGCCCACCATGAAATCTTCTTCGAGTCCCACCGTCCCAGATAGCTAATCTCGGACGCGTTGTTGGCATAGGTCGTGTATGAATCGTCGGCCAAGTCGATCCGAGTATCGGGGTAGTTGGTCTCCCGAACTTGCCCGTTTTGAATGATTGTTCCACTTACGGTCAACAACAGGCCAAGGCCATAGACAAGGTTGGGAAGCCACATTGTTTGCGATTGCTCGTCGGCCGACTTGAGTACTGGCAATGGTAAGGTCAACCAAGATCGCCCTGGTCACCTAGTGTCATTATCACGCAGATAACGAGCTGGGAACTGCAGAGACACATTGTAAGACGCTCAGATTAAATATACGAAGTATGCCTTATGTGTAACTCAATCGCGACCGTTACTAGAGCACACGGAGGATGGTGCCTCCGATGCCAAGTAGTAAATAGAGTTCTGCCAACTTTCCATGAGAGGTGGAATGCACGCCTAGCAAATGTCCGACAGCTCAGAAGAGGAGTTACGCGCTTCCCCATCGAGCTAGTTTCTCTGGGCCCGTCTTTAGTTCCCGCCCGGCTAATTGGGTTGGCCAAGCCGATTCATGGAGATTATTGCTCAGGCAGTGTGATCAGTGATCACTGAGTGATGAACCCTTCAATGTTCCCATCCCCACTCCGCCTGATTCTGCAACAACGACGGAGCACTGCTGGGAATCACCAGTCGTAAATTACACTAGAGGACCTCTGAGCCAACCTTTGGGTCGCGTTGCTCATCATTGAACCATTTCAGGTTTAAAGACCTGCGAGCCGAAGAGGACAATGCGATTGATCATCACAATTCTTGGTAGTATCAAAATACTGGACACCACTGCGGCGCAAATTACCGGGAAGGGAAAATGCGTCCGCGAGGGGAGGAAACCAGGCGATTCGGTGTGGATATGGCGGCATCATGGAACATTATTCCGGAAAACACGTGCGTCATTAAAATGCCTTTTCTCCCTCAGAGCCGGACGCTCTTTTCCAGCCCAAGAGCACCCAACACGATGGAAATGGCGTGCATCTGGGGCATGGGCATGCTCAGAATACAACGCTGAGATATGCGCTGCAACGTTATGACGCGCTCAAATGAGAGAACCCAGTAGTGCCGAGGAACAGGGGATTTGATCAGGCGGTCATCCTGATCCGGCAGCTCAAGGATTTTCACTTGAAGTAGTTGAGGCAATTGCTTCTTCGACTGAACAGGACCGACACAGACCAAGTGTTGAAGCGGGCTGGAGGGGGATAGAATCTGGAGGGTCGGGCTGGAGGGGGATAGAATCTGGAGGGTCGGGGAGGGCTGATAAGACGCGATTGATAGGTTGTTGGGCTGGACTTGGCTGGATCGGTTGGATCGGTTGTCGTCGATGTCGAGCCCAGAACCACAGGATCGGGTACTTCGTACAGAGCATGTACAGCTGATGTCTGGCGAATGGCGACCGAGAGAAGAACAGGGGAC
This sequence comes from Scedosporium aurantiacum, assembly GCA_000812075.1. Taxonomy (NCBI): domain Eukaryota; kingdom Fungi; phylum Ascomycota; class Sordariomycetes; order Microascales; family Microascaceae; genus Scedosporium; species Scedosporium aurantiacum. The sequence continues at coordinate 67,130 of JUDQ01000039.1, forward strand.
GACTGGAACCCATCTGCAAAGAAGCTGCGCAGCCGACGGGAACGATGCATGGTGCAGATCAGAAATGTTCGATGTTTGCAGGTTCCCGCTCGTCTCAGACTCCCAGCCTACTGCATCGCAGATGGACCTGGAATTGTCGCTTGGGCATGTGACGATATTGCTTCTGATGGTTTCGCATTCTTGTATTTTGCATCGCACATTCCGTCGAAAGCAAACTAATCCTTGTCGAAATGGTATCTGTACACGGCATCTCCTCCTTTGTTCCTTCCAGGTTGTTATTCGATTTTGAACCCGTGATGCGGGATTCGGTTGGGAATGATCTGGACGGAAAGGACGCACAAGTCTATCTCTCTGGTGCTCCTGTTTAGCCCCCCCGCTTCCCCTCTTCTCCCTTCTCCTTCCCCCATTCCCCGTTACACCCTCCGTAGCATTCTCCAACTGCACCTTCTCATAAATCCTCGGCGAAACACCAGAGTCAGTGGCAGGCCCGGGTCTCTGCGAAGTACCTAGACTTCCTGGTATGTCGCCATCTGCGGTCTCACTCGATGGTTTCGGCAGAGATCCCGCGGCTGCCATCTAATAAGAGCATGTCTCGGTTCGAAAGGGAAGGCGATACCTGAGGGGAGCACCTTCTGCCGGAAGTGCAGAGGAGTCGTGACTCTCTCACGGTTTCACTCTCTCTTTCCCCACCCATTCCAAGTCAAGTTCAAATGTTCCAACATGTATTATGTCTCCGCACCCACCCATCACAATCAACCTCAAGAAAAGTACTTCGTACAAAATACTTACGTACGTCCTGTACATATCGAGTACCTGCTGGCTCCCATTTCAAGACCAAAGTGGTGGTCGAGTGTCAAACATAAATCATTACAGTCATGCCCTTGGTTTGGCCCTACACTAATGGGTGTTGTACAGGAGCTCGCGATTTATATTAATTCGTCCGACATAAACGGACGATGAGCAGAGGTGGAGCGAAAAAGGACTTCGTACTGTGCACTCACCGATTGGGGGATGGCCCCTGACCTTCAGTGACCATCAAATCTGCAAACCTTTGGTCATATCAATCACTATGCTCGTTCACGGATGTGGGAATGTGCAGCCGAAGTTTGAGCATTGACGGTCTTTCGCTGGGATTTACCAGTCAACGTTGCATCGCCAGAGCAGTTGCGGTACAAAAATCCAACCAGGTAGCGATTCTCTCTCCCGAGTAAAGAAAGGCCTCCTCAAGCCGTCTGAATGTCTAAATGGTATCGCCTTAAATGTCTAAATGGTATCGCCTTAAATGTCTAAATGGTATCGCCTTAAATGTCTAAATGGTATCGCCTTAAATGTCTCAAATACTATCCTCTGGTAGCGATAGTGCAATACAGGCAAAAAGCAAATCCTCTACCACCCTGGTCAGAAGCGGAGAGAAAGCCACCAAATCCCTCTCTCCTCCAATATGCGTGCATTTTGATCAACGCTGGCAATGTATCTTGGGATGTATACCAAATTCCCTCACATACGAAGTAGGTCCGTGTGCCGGGCCACTCTATTCACTTCATACCTCTCCTGGTCTCCATCTCGAAGGGTGCCACAGTATGGAAGCAGGATGGTGCAGCTCGAGCCGTGGCATTCCGCAGATATCCTGACACTCGTAGGACGGGTCATGTACGGTACCGAGCATAGATCCGGGTTAATATGCGAAGCGTGGCGCGTGAAGCATATATTTGATGTATTGAATAAGTATGGCTGAGTGGTGAGCAGCATCATATGGATGAATGAAGACGCTTGGGGTTTGGGGTACCCAAGAAGCATCGCCGGGCGGATTCCAGCCTCGGTGTGTGATCGTGCCAGGTCGACTTATAAGGAGGGTACGCCGTAATATTATGAAGTAATATGGCAAGTCTTGGTGCCTCGACAGGGAAGATGAATGATCCCCCCCCCCAATTGGCATGCTTTTTTATTTTCATTTTTATTATTATTATTTTCTCCTTTGAAAAGTTCCAAATTACCTCCACTCTCGGAGTATTGTTAAGTCCCACCTCGATACTCGGTCCCATTTCCCTTATCCAAGACACACAGGGTGGCTGGCATACGAAGTTGTTTCTCTTCAATGTTCTGTCAGAGCTGGACACATCCTATTTTGACATACCCTCACGTCTCACGTCCCGTTCTTTGTGTACTTCGTAGTGTGCCGTTTTTTTTTTTTTTTTTTTTTTTTTTTTTTTTCTTGGACCGACAGTGGCGTCGGTGGTGAGATTGTGAGACATTAAGAAAGAAGAATTCGAAGCCTGTCCTGCACATTTCAATTTGTCAAGAATTCTCCAGTCTGGTCGTCTCCCAACACTATTCCACGGGAACAGAGCCTTAGCAACGATTTCCAGTGCTGAGAGAATATTTACCAGGTTCAACATTCTCTGACTGAATTAATTGCTTTCCAACCCAAAGCCAATGCCGCTAACATCAAGCTTGGAGCAAAAGGAGTTTAGGGGATCGAAGAGTGCACCCAGTCCCCGGCTCGGAGCCAGAGCTGTAACTGGTCCGGGGAGACGGCAAGGGTAAGCCAAGCAACAAATTGCCTGGTCGGCATCATTGATGATGTCGCCCACCACGCTGTCGGGTCCGTTGAGGATCAAGGGCGGAACAGATCAGACAAAATTGTTTATAGTGAGTGGCCAGCTAGACTAGGCCTGGATCCCGAGCACCTGTCCATCCTTGTAGATCCTGGGTATCACGAGTACTTCGTACGAATACAGTGCAACTACAACCACAGAACATCCCATCCTCTCAAGACTCAGCAGGCCAGGAGATTGGCCCCTTCCCCAATTTCCCGCACGTCTTAACACTTCATTACTTCACTACTTCATACAAAGTACTTCTTTTCATCTTCTCTCGCCCGTTCGTCTTGCCTCTCCCCTGTCCTCTCGTCCTCAACTCTTTCTTCTTCTTCCTCTTCTTTTTTGTTTCTTCCCTTTCCTTTTCTCCTTTCCGACACGTCTACTCCGTCTTTAAAGAAGAAGAAAAAAAAAAACAGAAAAGAAAAAGGCCATTCCTCGCCTTTCCATTCTTCCAGCTGCATTAGTTTCTCTGGCGCGTACCCTTCACATGCCGTTTCCCCAATTCTAAGAGCGGAGATTCGCCCCCATTCCAAATTCGCTAAATCCGACTGTCAAAGAAACGACGAAAGCGGCCAGCTGCTGGCAGCAGGTGGACATCCACCACTCCCAACGACGACAAAAGGGCGCTATTTCATTCGAGACTTGAAACGGGATCTCTCAAAGCCTGGCGATTACACAAAAGAAAAGCTCACCAGCCAGGCGCTCTGCTTTCTCCTCTCCCCTCCTCCCTCTTTGTCTTTCTCTCCCTGCGTGCTTCCGCTGGGGAGCTCCGCTGCTCATACCGTACCGTCGCCGTTAATTTGTCTCGGAAACATGCCTCATCGAGCCTCGACGCCATTGCGATTAACTTAGACGCTCCCCTTTCGATACCATGAAGCGTTGCGAGTACGATTCGCCGAAAGAAAGGCCATCGCATACCGAAAATATTCACCCTTCCCTCATGTCATTCGTCGACCGCTTCGAGCCCGACGCTGTCGCCGTACCCGACCACCACCGAATCCCCTCTTAGCTCGTCTTTCTCCTCCATCCAGCATACCGGCAATCTGTGGACCCTGCGTCGCATTATAACTCCCGCCGAACAATTAATCTTTTATCCTCATTGCGCCTACTCCGAAGACACCTCTGCTGCATTGATCCCTCGAGAGCACTCGACCTAGCGAGCAGTAGTAGTCGTTGCGAACACCCGACTACCGCTTTTTTTTCTTTCATCTTTTTTCTTTTTCGCCGCGGCGCTCTCAGCTAGTAAGCGCAGAATTCGTTCTACCTGCCAACCTTGGCCGGCCGCGCCGCGCCGCCTATCGCGTGCGTCGTTACTTCGATCTCTTGTCTCTCCCAATCGTGTGGGGTCACACTTGGGCGGCATATCAATTAGCTACCCAGCATGTCCAGTTCCGCTGTGCAAGGAGTGCCCGACTCGCAATTAGGCCTGACTGCCGAAGAAGTCCAGCTGCTGCGCCAGGGGCAGGCGGCGCTCGGTAATGGATCAAGCTCTTCGAGAGCTGCCAGCAGAGCCTCCAGCCAAGGCGTTCTCCTACTCGACAGCTCGTCATTAGCACAATTGTCGCGTTATTTCGATAGCCTTATGAATCAGGTCCAGCGTCGCATGGAATTCCTTAGCGAGCAGAGCGCCAGGTTCACAGAGGTTCAGTACGACCGCGCCGGAAACTTGATTGAGCTTGCCGACGCCGAAATTGAGAGGTTCCACGAAATCCTTCGACAAATCGACGAGCTGGAAGAGGACTTTGACCGCATTAGCAATATACGAGATATTGTTCGCGGATATCGGGCGAGAGTGGAGGCAATGGAGCGAGACCTCGAGGCTAGTGGTGGATCAAGTAGTCGGAGGCACCATGACCACCACCACTCTTCATCGTCGCACAAGCACTCGAGTTCCAAGAAGCATAAACGGTAATCAACCGTTGCCAACGCACTCCCAATACCCCTGTTTCCGGTTTGCCATTCTCCAGCGTCCGACAAATTTAGACGTTGTTACCTCCATCCATCCCTCTTCCACCCGAATTCGCCGTCCACTCTTCGAAACCCGATCCATATATGACGACCCGCTCGACGCAACCCAGTGCAGCTAATTAACGCCATATTTCGCAGTAATGGGCGCGCACTCATGCGATTCTAGAACCTCGGCAGTGGGGTTGGAAACGTAACCTTTGTATGCAAGGATGGAAATCAGGTTTAGTTGTCTGCGGGAGCAAACAGGACCGCTTGAACTGAACCTGAGAGCCCCATTTATACAAAGTACTCCGTTTGTGCGCAAGGGGAACGTTGGCCAACAAACCCCTTCTGCCTTCCCCTACCTAGTCTTTCGGCTTCGAGAGTCAACTCGACCATCAGATCTCAACCCCCCGGCAACCTTCTCACACTCCCTCCTTGCTTCCAGCACCCGCATCACACACACCACTCAATAATGGCTCAACAGAGCCGCTTTACCAATACTGTTCTTCATCTCCTTCAACGGGCGGATATTGTCAACGATTTTCACTCCCTCAGTCTATAAAGATCAATGAGCCTCGCGGCTAGGCAAGAATGGATTGCCTCACGGCTCGGCTGGTTCCAATTGTTGTGTTCTCATGTCGGCTTTCTTTTTTTTTCTTCTCTTTTTTTTATAACGTTGTTCTATATATCGTTCTATACCACCTTGCTCATGATTGGTGTCGGGTCTCGGTAATTCTAAGCCTGGCGTCCTTGGGCCATGTTTGTTTCTTTTTTAAATATTTCAATTTCTCGGTGACAGGCGTTGGAGGATCTGTCACAGATGTTCATTCTTATTGCCATACAGTTCTCATCTCGCCCAAGCGAGTCTTGTGTGTATCTTGGTAGGATCCTCTAGCAGCTCTGGCTGTGCCGAGACTCCTCATTTTTGTTTCTTTTCTTTTCTTTCCCTTTCTTTTTGTTTCTTTCAAAATGGGTGGGCTTGACTGTTTTTCATTAAGATTGGATATCCTGACGTCTCACGGCGGCAAAAACGCAACGCTTTCATGTCTAGTTTTTCTTTTTCGTTTTTTTTATCATTCCTTTTTTTTTCTAGCTTACCCCAATACTGCCTGGCGTATGACACGATTCGATCAGTCGTGTCGAGGCGGAAGCAACGCAAGAAGGGTTGTATATTCTTTGTATCTTTTTTGGGTGGAACCGGCGGTTGGTCTTCTGCACTTTTATATTTCTTTTTATCTTATTTATTCATTTTTATTTTATTTCTCTGGATGGATAAGGCGGTTCGAGATAATCCAGAATTTGGATGGACACGATGGTGTCCCCTGTTTCTCTCCTGGGCTTTGTTGAGCCTCCTTGAGTTATTATGTTGCTTCTTTTCGTGATGTCGCCTTGGCCCTTACTAGGACCAGCCGAGGCACGAAGCTTGAAATGGTCGAAGACATCCCTTTCATCTATCTCCTTAAGCCATGGGCTGCCAGCACACACCTCGGCGGCCTCCTAGTACGACTAAATTTGAATGCCTATTCGGACGGCACGGTATATGCGAGGGTAATCAGGAGATGGGCCGGATGACAGGAAGACATTTATGGACCGGTATGGTGCGATTGTCCTCGTAGAATCACGACCTCCCAATTAGGGGCGTCTCCGATATGTAGACACCCGCCGCCTGATCTTGTTTTTCCTTTTTCCTTCAGTTCTACCATTTACAAGAATTTCTCTATTTTATTGTTATTATTTGTTTTTCAAGACAGGGCGAAGGAGAGCGACTCTGACCGTGCCAGTCGAGAGCGAGAGCAACCCTGGGCTGGGCTTAAATGTCTCATGGAGCCACTTTGAGATGGGCCTCACGACCAGCAAGTAGACGAGACTATGACTGAAATGAAGGGAGTTGGCTGGGTAGCACGGAAACGAGGCGAAGCCCAATCCCGAGCTTTCTAAAATAAGTAATCTTGCCATTGCCCAACTCGCTCGACGATTCGCCTTCGCCCAAAGGAAACCCAGACCACCCTCTCCCGGCCCTGTCACAGACCGCATGGTGAAGAATATTCTCTCCTCCCGCCTGCCAGGGGTCGCCCCTCCATTCTTCTAGTTTCCTTCTGACACTTTTCTAAAGTTAACTTTAAAATCTGAGGCTGTGCTGTGTTTGTATTCTCCCTCCTTAATTCCCCCATTCTATCTGAATCCGTAGGTGTGCCTGGCGGGTATGCTTTGTAGAACTCCTCCCCTCTCTCAGAAACCCGGGTTCACATATGACGGAGGGACTCTGGGTTCCCTGCGCCAAGGCGAGGAGATCAATTATTTGTTTCCTCTCCTCTCTCGCTTGGATGACCTGCAGGGTCCAGGGTTGTAGGATGTAACCTTTCCGCAGTGTCTCCCGTCCGTCGTCGATCCCTTTTATTCAGCCCGTAATATCCATCTCTTCGCATCAGATGGGAAATCGCTTGATTGCTATTGAGCGGGTGATGTGCGAGAGGTGCATGCTTCAAGGGTTTAGGGAGCGGGCGACGCTACATCGCGGTCAAGAAGATCGATCGAGGCTTTTCTTCCTCGGTGACCGGATCGGTTTTTGGGATCACTAAACTTGCATTATCGGAGGGAACAGTCCGTGATGTGAAGTGAAGCAATAACACCCTGTTCTGTGTGTGTGTGTGTGTGTGTGTGTCACAGCCTGAAAGCTGTTCGTCAAGGGAGCATTCACCTGCATCTCTCTTCCCGAATTGGCTTTTGTTGGGGACATCTAGAAATAGAAGGTAGCATTTTTTTTTTTTTTTGCGGCAGGGAAACCTCAGAAGAGAAAAGCCGGGATGATACATAGTTTACCTCCTCACCATACACCCCAGGGCTTTCCAGCTTCCCCTCCGCCTCTCCCGAACCAACGCCAGCCCAGTTCTTCCCCTCTCGTCGTCTATAGGATGTTTTGGTGGGCGCAGGGATAGCCTTGGCATCAGATAAAGGACACCGAAGGAGATGATTTTCATGCGGGGGAGGGATCATGAAGATTGCTTACGGCTAGGGTTGGCCCGTGATGTTTCTTTTGGGGAGGGTTTCCTGTGGTATTTTCTCGCGTAGAGTTTATTCTTGATATCATGGGATGACATTTGAGATGCAGCCCATGTGCTGGTGATGAGTGGTTGTGAAGATGGGATGGTTGCAGTGTGAGGGGGATGGGGGAGATGAAGGGTTGTGGAATGGCTCTGGCTTTGCCCTTTGGCTTGTTTGTGTATAAGAGGAAGATGGTTCCCTCTGGTTTTTTTCATCTTGAGGAGGACATCACCATCCAGA
>JUDQ01000039.1:75429-98980 GCA_000812075.1 Scedosporium aurantiacum
TCGTCCAAGGCCACGGGCTTCGGCGGCTACTCGCGCCCGGGGCTCCCCGCCGCCTCGGACGCCTGCAAGGCCGTCTCGGTCAACGGCGCCAAGAAGATCCTGGATGCTTGGCCCGGTAGGATTAGGAAGGTTGGGTGCGCGAGGGCTTGTGCTTGTGGGAGCGGGTCGGATCATTGTTGTGGGAAGGCGGTTGATTTGATGTGTTCGGATGGTGGTGGTGTAAGTTGCTTTTCCTTTTTTTTTTTTTTTTTTTTTTTTTTTTTTGGATTCTCTCTTTCACTTTTTTTTCTCTTCTCTTTCTGGGCGAGGAAATGGAAGAGAGGGTAAAGGATATGGCCCTTCTTTGCTAACTTGAGTGTTTTAAGGTGCCTACTATGTCTGGTCGGGAGATTGCCGAGTGGGTTATGAAGAACCGCTCTTCGCTTAATGTCAAGTACGTTATCTGGGGTCAGCGGATTTGGAATCCCAGCCAGGATGCGCAAGCTTCCTGGACTTCGTGGAGGAGCATGGAGGATCGCGGATCCATTACCCAGAATCACTGGTAAGTGGGGAGTTCTGTTAAACCTTTTCAGGAGACGGAGAGAACGCTTGGGCATGAGAATATATAGAACTGACGAGATTCTGCAGGGATCACGTTCATGTCAGCTTCAACTAGACTGAACTTGTAGCGGTGTCTGTGTCTTTGGTCTTTATTTGGTATGCATGCCCTGGGCTTGGGCTGGGTGGAGGGTGTTGTTCGTGTTAGTTTCGTTGGCCGTTATGAATTTGAGGATTCACGAGTGATGCATAAGTTGAGATATATGCGATTTTTTATATGCAGATTTATTGAACTTCTCGACTTTAAACTCTAAACGCCGTCATGCCGTCTCGATGACCGTAGCCCATCCTCGGCGGATACTTGATGTATATCAATGTCTCAAATCACTTTCGTTTCTTGCCCCATAACTCTTGCTTCCTGCTTTCGCCAGATTAGCTCTAAGATTCGCACTTTGGGACCATATCCAGGACGTAACTGGGACCTACCTAACCAAATAAAAAAAGAAAAAAGAAAAACCACCCGGTTTAATTACCCATCAGTGGCCAGCATGAAGCGCCTCCTGCACACGAGACTCAATGGAGGCCAATCGACGATTCATATCCTGGAGAATGGTATTCGTCTGAACCACAAGCCTCTCGAGGGCCTCCAGTCGATCCATGATATCCTCCGCAAGCTCCTCGAACGAGTCGATGCTTGATGAATCCGAGCCGTACTCTCGGCAAGCCGGGCAGTCGTCTGGTGAAGGGGATCGGGGACGACGGCGGAAGCTGAAGGAGGGTCGGAAGGAGGACTCTTTGCCCTTCCTGCCGTCTTTGCCATGCCTAGTCATTTTTGTGAGATGTGGTCTCGTTTGAGAGTGGTTATGTGTGGAAAGATCAGTTGATGGACACGAACGGCTGATTTTTTTCTTCTTTTGCTGGTAGGGTGTGTGTGTGTGGTTATGAGTGTGGTTTCAGGTTTGAGGAGGAGAGGAAGATGTTGGGAGGTGACGGAACGATGGTTTTTATAGCCATCGCCTCTATTGTGAATCATGATAGTGATTGTATGTAGATACTGGACCAAGGACTCTAATGCTCCTACTATATCCTTATCCCTACCTGTGATAACCATTTTTCTTTTCTTAGTGGGCCATGATCCCTGAATCACCACTTCCTCTCAATGTAGGGACAAAGGAATCAATCCTGAGTGGAGGATCATGGGATCATGCTTCTCAAGCTCAGTTGCACCTTCTGTTATTGAAGCTAAGGAGGAAGCATAGCAAGATGTTATTTCTTATATCTAGCTTAGCTGTCTACCTACAATCTATGTAGAGGTAGAGATATGAACTAACTTACTATAGTATTAATATAGCCAGTGAATAAACAACATTCAAAGCCGTAAATCCAAGTTGTAGAAGTAGAGGTCTATACAGAACACACCTTCCCAAGTTCGAGAGTGGCAGTTTTCATGTGTGTATGTGTCATATATGAAAATTTGGCTCCCGATTCTCAACGTCTCATGGAAGCTCAAGTGGTCGAGCGGTGACGCACTGCTTGTAAACTACTTCGGCGAGGCGCCGGCGTGGAACCCGGTCTGGTCAAACCATGAGGCAGGAGGAAATTGGGAAGGGAAATTGGGAACCGGGGAGGGAGAAGTGGGAAATCTTTTTTTTGTCGAATTATTTTTTCTCTTCCTTTTCGCGGAGGGAATCTCTCTGTTGAGGTTGTGAGACTTCGAGGGTGAAGATGTATTTGGGGGAGTTGAGGCGATGGGGGGAGCTTGGAGAGATTGTTGGTTCGAAACCGGCCGGGGACTTCTTTCATGTTTTTTTTTTCTCGTGTTGGGGAATTCCCACCGGGCACTGCACTTGCCAAGTGACAACTGAGGACTCCATGTGTGATTCTTTACCTGGGCGCGGCACCAGCTCATGGTATTTGGAGAAGACCTAGATCCTCGACTAAAGGTCTAGAAGTCCTACTGACTATGCTCTTGCGCCATCTCCTTGACCGTCGGACACCCTTCCCTGAGGTAATAACGGGACGGAACACATATTAGACTCGAGTACCTGACCCTGATCATGTTCCCCTGTCCTCTCGTTAGCGGCCCGGACCACAAGTGGATGATGGGGAAACAGATAGTCGGAAGACAGTACATCAGCTTGCTCTGCGAAATCCCCAGTCGATGAGATTCCGCTTCTCTGACTAGAATTTTCCGCCATCTTGTTGTAATGGATATCTCTCTCGCCTTCGGTGTTCTGTATTGTTTGTTGTGGTGGAGAGTATGATGCCTTGAAGCTGTACATAAGGACTGGATCCATAGCCGGACCATCTAGAGATAAAGAGAGGGTTAAGGCCAGCCATCCTCGAACACAGAGAGACTGAATGCAATGATGTTCACAACACATACCGGCAATTTTAATGTCAGCCAGGACGGAATCCCTAAGCAGCAAACCAAGAAACATACATCAATGAAAAGGCCAAGGGAATTTAAGAAACAAACAATATTTCGAGGATTTAATATAGGTAGCGGATGGGCGGCCATACACATTGCTAGCAGTACAAAAAGGAGGATAAAACTAAGATTATATTATAGCCTTATAGGAAAACGGCCTAGGCAAGAATAGCGGATGAGAGTAGAGACATTTTTTGATCCTGGAAATGCTGCTTTCAGTATTGCGTCGGACTCACCATGCCTTGCGCCAACTCAGAGCACGAGCCTGAGCCTAAGAAAGGACATCGGTCTGAGTGAAAGGGCCGGCCACTAATGTGATTAGGATCAATCCAAGGTCGAGGAGTAAGCCTGCATTGAAGGATCAGAGTGCCGTGTCCTTTGGGGGGACAGGTCCGGTGGCGAGAAGAGCGTGCCCAATACCGCGGCACCGGGTATTCGAACTCTCGATTCCTCTAGCGCGAGGTACACACGAGAAGCCAAAGAACGGAACGAGGATGGCGTCTCCCACCTACGTTAGGGCAGCAGCTATCATGATCTGACAGTCAGTTGCAATGATCGACGAGGGCTTCTGGTAGGAAGGGGTGACGTTACACTTGGGTGTTAAAAGTCTTTTCTTTTTCTTCAACATAATGAGACGTCCTTCGAATGGGCCCCCATCTCGTGTAAGCTGTAAGAATAAGCAATGTAATCCGCGAACCAAGAATCAGCTGCTTCTCGCCTAAAAGGGAAAAAGAGAGGCGATGGCGTCTTCACCGAAGGATCGTGCATTTAAGAATACCCTACTATCTCCGGATGACGGACGGGCAGGATTTCCGGTCCGAGGAATAGAATAGAAAATCTGAATGACAGCAAGTTCCATAGCTCTCCGCCGGCCGCGATGCCGGGATGACGACGTCTGACAGAGGACGCGAGAAGAAATGATTAAGAAACTCATTTCCTCTGGTGAACCCGTTTATATCTTGATCTGTATTCGTGCTTGAAAATGTGAGACATGGGGCGGAGGCATCCACGAATCACGAGACCGGAAGTGTAAGTGGGTGTTCCCATGTCTCAGGCGCACGAGGCCTTAAAAAGCTGGTCTCAAACAACGATATTGATCCTCCTTCTCGAATGCATGGTCAGCCTAAGCCACGAACCGCGCCCCGCTCCGCCAGTCCTCGCTCAAGCCGCGTTGCCGTTCATTCCTGGGCTGTAGCCTGTCAGACAATGGGGCGGCATGCGTGTTGCAGGCGGTGTTGCGCGGAATCTGAGGGTTTCACCAAGGCGTCTTTCTTTTCCGTTGCGGATAAGGAGCGCCACGTTATTTCATGTTTCGGGTCGGGTTTGTGATAACTCGGATTTTAGACATGGGGGCCTGCAATACGAATACATCGGAGAAACCATGTTCAGTTGTGGAGGGTTTCACGTGTTGCAAGCAAAGGGCAAAGGGCAAAGGGCAAAGACGGCAAGTCCATTGACGAGACACTTGGATTGCCCCTGCGGTTCTTGTTGCTGTTGTCATTGTTGACCGGTCAGTCAAAGTTCGTACTTTGTAGTTTCATGTGTCACGAATGAAGTACAATTGTACTTCGTAGATAAACCTGGACAAGACGACGAGTAAGATCAATGACGGTGATTGGTATTTCCCCCATTGTCCATACACCGAGGTAAACCGAACATGTTTGTGATCCTGATCGACCCTACCAGTATCGTGTACACTTCAATATTTCAATTGCTGTACCATTGACACTACATCTTGACCACACACTCACACTACACTGTACGATTGTAATTGTATCCACTTCTGTGGATCTGCCCCATCCAAGCTTCTCGGTTCCAGCTGCCTGGAGAGCCATGGGATCTTCAAACGTTGTGCCTTGCACCATAGTCACTAAGGTTAGGGCGATCATGACGACTTAGACACGTCAAGTGCTCTAGCACACGTGGATTATCAATTGATATCTGACCGATCCTTGGTGGGGGAGTCGCTGCAGCACGAAGGTCGAAGGCGAAAGTGGAACGAAATATGTCATTAACACAGATATTCGGGGGGCTTCGAGTCTCTCAGAACATTTCATGCCATGTCCAACCAAATAGGGCGTATCATTGACAGTTGTCTCGGCCATTCTTCCTTCGTGGAGTGTTGTGCATCATTCGCCCGCTCCGTTATTCGACATCGTCTGAGTCTCCGTTACCTACCTGAGGCAAGAGGAAATTGATGTTCTTTTCTTTTTCCACATGTACGTCGAGTCCTAGCACTCTCCGCTCGGACGCTCCATAAATCAAATTCCAGGCAACCTGCAAGTGAAGCAGGGTACGGGCCTGTATTGTCTTTGTAAGACGAGTTGAATTTGGGGGACACCATGCTACACCATGCTTTGGACTTGGATTGCCCACATCTGATCACATCAATAGATTATGATGTGAAGTCCCAATAAGCAAGTTGTTGCACTGTTGGGTGGGCCTGCCTAGCAAGGACAGACATCAATTGATGGTATTATTAGTGCGCTTCGTAGAGGTTGCAACCAACTGGATTTGATCCTAAACCAGAATTGGAAAGGTGCCTGAGGGAGGATCTCCAACACGATGGGGCCCTCTAATATTAGGACATTGTGGATGTGGACGGCGGTAGCCCAGGCAGTGGAGTTAAAATTCACTACCCCAAACTTACGAGCGTCGGGATTGATTGATGTGAGTTGGACCAGAGCCTGAGCTGGCTGGATGAGAATCCCCCACTGAACACTGAATTCATCAGCGTTGATGCTGGACAGTTCCTTGGCAAAAGGTACCCCCGAGATAAAGTCCAAGTTGGAATTGGAATGCGGCCGTTGTAGCCAACAGTCCGAGTCTGGACTAGGACCGACACCTCTTCCACCTCTTCTCATCTAACCATGTAGGGTCATTGTCTGACAATCTCAACCATCGAGTGTAGTGTACTGTATGGTCGGGGGAGAGTATACCGTAGATGTATGGATGTTGGTGGAGGTGTAACAGTAGATTTCCACTTGGTTCTCGCTTGCTTGAGCTCTGTGTGGTCTCCAGGTTTCGTACAGGGACTTCGAGACTTCCATAAGCCCCGGTCCAGGACGAGCGAGTGATGGAGCTGAAAGCCTGGATAGCTAGGATGCCCGCCCCATCCCGGCCGCCCATCACTGCCGGACAACTTCCCAATGCTGACAGGTCTGCCGCTGCCATCCATATCCCGAGCCGGGTGTAGCCAGGACTGACGGCCAGGCCAGGGAGGCTCCCCCTCCCAATATCCAAAGGTGAGAGACCCCGCCAATCGAGAGTCCAGCATGGCTTGAGGAGGTGTTAGCCTTGATTCCCCGGTGTCAATGGGCCGCCGCTGAAAAGTACGGACCTTTTAATAAAATGCAGTGCAACACAACCACTGTCGTTTGCCAGCGCCTGCTTCTACTAATATGAAGTACATGATCATGGCCTGATGTACGAAGTATACTGGTCCTGAATTTTTCGCGCGGCGATCCATCCCAGTGAGGCAGTAGAGTATGTACATACCTAAGATCTCAATATACTAGAGTCAAGGATGAGAACCAACTCTTCATCGAGACGTGACTCCAGAATTAAATATTATGATATAATATTTATTTAATTTCTTTTTTCTAAAAAAAAAAATCATAGTATAAAGAAAAGGTGTATTGAATTGAAGTAAATTGCTATTTATTTATTTATTTTGTATTTCGTTTATTATAGTTAGTCACGTCGATTCTTATCATCACTGCCAAAGGAATTATCAGAGTGGAACTGTCTACAACTACATTTACCTAGGTCGTACTTAAGAGACGATAATTCCTTCTGGAATGTACGAAGTATAGACAGATTGATTTGATCCTTCCTCACTGTTGCCACCGACTAATATTGCTTGTGATTTACTGTGACTATCGACAGTTCAGTGTTATCAGAACCGACGATGGCCGTTCTAGCTATGACGGCGGTACTGCTCTCTGGCTAACGATGTTAATACTGAATCATAACGGTGTACCTTAATAGACTGCAGTCGACTTCCAACAGAGGAAGTAAACTGTTCTTCGTGCTTGATGTTGTATTCTATTATTACTCCATTGTCTCTCTCCATTGTCTATTGTACCCTGCAACCTCATCAGTACTTTGTGGTTCGTACTTCGTACTCCTACCTGTACTTCTCTCACAGAAATCGATGCGAGATTTTGAATGAGCAAGTGCAGCCCAAGCAAGACCTGAACAGTACCCCCCTTCGCCAGGCTCCCTGTCCCACCCCCTCTAGGTCATCGGTGTTCATGATCCCCAACAATTGCATTGTTACTTAGTACTTTGTACTTTGTACTATTTGGCTGCTCCTTCCAGGCTGTTGCCGCTGCCCTTGCCGCTGGCGTCGCCGTTGCCGTTGCCAAATCCTTCGTTCTTGGCTGGCGCAGTACTTCGTACCTCGTACTTCCCTTGTTATCAGCGCCAGTGGCACCTGCTCCAGGTACGGCTCCGGCGAAGGCTTGAGACACCCGAAGGAAAGACGATCTGGGCCGGTCCGAAGTCATTGATTTCAATCATGTTTCCACGATCAATTGATTGATGCCTCAACTTTGAAGCTCCCTCACAACTCTCTATATTGCTGTTTCTCCTCCCCAGACACCCAATCCCACTTCTTGTAAGCTGCATTGCGTCAACCCTCTTCAAAGTTCCAGTTGTCTGCCCTCCTCCTCCCCGCCCCCCCTCAAATCCGTGTAAGACACAAAGACATCCATTACGCCCGGCAGCCAGAGCCCGCCCCTCGCCTGCGTGCGTCTGGCTCGCCAAGGTCGTCCAAAGCCAGAAGAAGAGCCTGCATCCGAACCCACATCCGGCCTACTACCCCCTAGTAATTTTTTTGTTCTTTCTTTTTTAGTTTTATTTTTTTTTGCTTTTGCGAACTCGCTACCACCTTGATCAAAACCCATCCCCTGCATTGGTGCATTCGGGGCACTCTGCGACATTCTAGGGGATTGCTCGGCAGCACCTGCGCCGAGCATTTGACGTTTTTGACCAGACCGGTTGAACGTTGTTGGCTCAGCCCCTCGTCACCAATATCTCAGCTGCTTGGACGTCTCGCTTGCATTAAGGGAGGAGACCTTTGGCTGCCCGCCTGTCGGTCTGGTCTGCTGTCCGCCCATCCATGACGAAAGCACGCCAAACATCAGACATCAGACATCGAAATAGAGTTGACATCCCAGAAACAGAAAAACGAAAATCAAAATCAAAAAAGGTAAAAAAAAGGAAGCCCTCCGATCCTCACGAAAGACAGACCAATCTCGAGTCGTCTACCCTCTCCACCACCCCCTCCCGGATGAGAGACCTTGTGCCTCTCGCAGGGCTCGGAAGCCTCATCCCTCCGTTGATGATTGCTATTGGGGAGACTTCATTCGCCCCCATTCCGATCCCAATCCCAAAATCCCAACCCCAAATGTCAGAAATTTCCGCTCCTTTTGAGCCCTTTCTTTGCATGGAAATATCCTCCTGTCCGCTGCGTCTTCTCGTCCCCCTAGATTTCCTCTTTTCCTTCTCCCTTCACCCCCTTCTCCATCTCTCCTCCTCTCCCCACGCCCGCTCGGTTTCTTCCCCCCACGTCTCCACCGGTTTCCCTTGAGAGCGGTTGTAGTCGGTCGCGCGCCGCCCATTTGCCTGAGGCTGGCTTTGCGACCTCTGGGGTTTGTGTCTCGATCACCTCTGTCCTTACTTGGACTGAACTGGATTGGCCTGGCCGGGCAGATGCTGCTCCTCGGGACCATTCGAACATGGACTTTCACTATTCTCGGCCATCTCTCCCATATCCTCTTGCAGCCCCAGCTGGTCCTCCTGCTTTGAAAGCCGAATATTCTGAAAATGGATCACCGGTTTCTGATCAGCAGCAGCCGCCACCAATCAAGAGGAGAGCGCCAATTGCCTGCCGAAGGTAATACTCCTTTTTTTTTTTCCTTTTTTTTTGCACCCACTTTCCCCGCCAACCCCCTAATAGACCTCCAACCACGACTTGGTCGTAGCTTACGCCATGAATATCTCAGATGCCGTCGCATGAGAAGTAAATGTGTACATGAAAAGTCGATTCCTCCTTGCAAGAGCTGCAAAGATGCTGGCCTGTCTGCCCAAGAATGGTGGGTCCAGCTAGTTCCGCCGCCGCTCCGGGGGCGAGCCCGGAGGCGCGCTATATTTAGCATTTGGCGAGAGTCCTCTAACGATGGCCTAGCGTCTTCCCAGCCCGTGGCCAGCCTGACAATGACAGGGAATACCGCCACCCCCGAGTGAGGGCCGACAGGACGTCCAAGCGGGACCCAAACAAGACTCGCCGCGAGATCATGGGACTCCCCATGAAGCCCGCACCGTCACCCGATTTCCGAAGAACCTTGCCTATCGACGAGTGGGAGCTTCTGCCGCCCTTGCCCGAGGTCATCGAGGCCGTAAACACCTTCACCCGCCATTACTTCCAGCTCGGCTTTGTTCCGAAGAAGCTCTTCCCCGCGAGACTCGAGAGAGAGCATCGCTCAGTGAGCCCCTTCCTGCTCCTCAGCCTCCTCAGTATATCTGCGAGGTTCACATCTTCCTTAACCCACAGATTTGGCTCCGGTGTGAAAGCTGCCGAGATTTTTATGGGCCGTGCCGAGCAGTTAGCCCTTACCAAGATCTACGACCAGCCGAGCCTCGAATCTTGTCAGGCCTTCTATCTCTTGAGCATTGCTCAGCAAGGAAGTGGGTGGAAGAATTCTAGCTATGTACGCTTTTTATTCTCCCACTGCTCCTCCTTCCGTCGAACAATATGGCTGGCCTAATCAGGCCTCGTGGTAGGGATCGTGATTATCTGACCAGCTGGGAATATAGATCAACATGGGCATATCAATAAGAATGGCCATATTAATGCAGCTCCATCGCGAAGAGACATACATTTTGGATAACCCAACACCAGAGCTCGTCGTGAGAGCCGAATCTGCGAGGCGCACTTTGGTATGAGGCATCAGTCTCCCTTTTCCCTAGTTTGAATCGTTCTTTTTTAACTAACAGTTCTGGCTAGTGGATGCTCCATAGTATGGCCTGGAGTCCTGCCTCTTCCAGTGTTTCCAACTAATAAAAGGTCCAGGCCAGGATAATCTGCACTCGGGACCCGTATCACCCGTATCACTTTCCGCGAGCGACATTACTACACTCCTCCCCTCCGACGAGGAGAGCTTTGCTACCGGTCGAGAACCCGAATCCCGAGCGGCACTAGAGGATACTCCTCCAGCCCACGACAATCCTAGTCTTCTTGCCGACCCGAATCGTTCGCTTTTCGCGTCGCTTATCCAAATTCATTATTACTGGGGTTCTATCGCTCGGCGCGCCGTGAACCGTAGGAAGTCTTCACAGCAGCAGCCATGGGAACCTGGCAGCGAGTTCACCACAATGGCAACTAAGTTAAAGTTGTGGGAGGAGGGTCTTCCTAGGGACCATACTTGGAGCCCATACTTACTAAAGGGATATAAGGCGGAAGGGCAAGATCTGGTGAGTTTGGGCGTTTCCTCCTCTCAGGTCGCCTTTACGCCCCCGCCTTCTTCTCTACTAACGAGCGCAGGCATATCTCGGGGTGACCATGATGACCCGGCTTTGCAATATTGTGTTGCGCAGAGCCCATTTACAAGAGTATGGCCACCAACCCCACCCATGCCGTTGGCATTTTCTGGCTCCTTGTACACGGCTTGTTGGTCTAACGACTGCTATATAGAATTATTCACATTGACTCAACGAAGGACCCCGCGAGACAGGCGTACTTTTCTGAGATGTCACTTCAGCTTTTCTCCAATGTACGAGATCTCTACGCACAAGTTAATGCACAATTCACGCTTAGGACTCCTGATGAGAGCGTAGGGGCTCAAATGGCTGTATGTCGTCACCTACCCATTTCTTTATTGTGTAGAGTCTTCGAAATTTTGGCTAATCGTGACCCCTCATAGTCTTTTTGCGTGTACAGCTGCGGCCTCTTCTCGGCATACCTTGTCAAATATCCAAGGAGTAAGTTATGTTCCATGCTTTTACTTCCTTGATAGAGCAAGCCCATTAATAATGGGCCGTCCTACAGTCTGTCCCGATCCTGCCATCTCAAGGATGGGCCCTGAGATGCTCCAACGTGCCATGTCCATATTAGTGGAGTGCAAAGAAGTATGGCCTCTCGCTTCTCGCTGGCTCGAGGCACTCGAAAAGTCCTCCCGCGACCCAAAGGCGTTCTCTCTTGGACTGGAGGGAAGCATGGCTGATGGGGTAGGTAGCACCACTTCTGGTCTTGCCCCGACGCGGGCTCATTCACCGACTGGTATCTAACCAATGGTTTGTTTCCTTTTGGCAGCGCGATCCTATTCCGAGAGCACTACCCGGCCCAAAGACCATTTTGGCCGCTAATACCCTCCCATCACCAACGCTACCTCGACTTGCACTACCCGAAAAGCCGAAACGAATATTCCCGGTGACAGCACCTAGCCACATCTTGCCGCCTCCCGGCCAGTCTATTCAGCTGTCCAACCCGCAACCACCCCCCGTATACATCCCACCTGTACAGCAGTTCACACACCAGAGCCAGCCCGGCGGCGGCTCTCTCAGCCTCATCCTCGAAACTGGCCCGACCACTCCCCAGAGCACCACCCAGGATATGTATGATCCTACTAATGCTTACTACTCTCCTGCGACGACGACCCTCGGTCCCAACAACGACGGGTTCGAGGGCGAGTTGCAGTTTTATATTGACGGAGCACAGGCATGGCCGGGGAGCTCGGCGCTCTTTGATTATAGTTGAGGCATCTTCCTCCTATGATCCAGCACGTACCCACCCTCCTACTCCTTTCTTCAATCTCTTGACATGATGCCCTTGATGTTTTAAAAATATTTCGACTAGCCTCAGTCGATCTTGGCGTTGGTAGGAATAAGCGTTTGATACAAAAAGAAATATAATGACTTGTTACGACTTAAGTACGACTTTCTCGCCTCCAAGCTTCATGCATGTCTCTCGTTTGTGTCTGTACCTGTGCCTATGTTAGCCATCCCGAGGAATGCCAACCACCTCGAGTTGGTTGTACCACCGCCTATGGGGCAATAACAACAATCAAACCCTTGAAGCCCTTGTTTCCGCTCTCGCTGTTCTGATCTACAAGGCCATCAACCATAGGATAAGAGTGTTGTGTGATGCAGGAGCTAGTAACGGAGTTGAGTCGCCTTCATACAACAAGTACGAAATAGAATGCGATCGATCCCAAGACTGTAAAATGGAACCCAATTGGAACTTGATCACTCACAAAAGCACAGCATCAGCACGACAAGCTTTCCATGGGCATCACCAAGAAGCAAATACAAGTAGGAAGGTAAGGGGGGCAAAAAAAAGCAGGGTGTCTGTTAACTCATTCGCCATCTATTCGTCCCTCTCGTCAAATCTTCCCTCCTCTCCAAACCCGAGCAACAAAAAGACATAAAAAGCGCTCAACGAAATAAGGGACCAGAAAAAGCCCATTCACTTGAAGGGCAAATTCGTCCCCCGAAAGGGGAGTTTTCTCTTTCCGATGCAAACGTTTCCACTCCTTCTCTCCAATTTTCCCTTGTTGTCGAGGCCTGCCTTGGTGTGAAATCCTCCACCCCATTCCCCCCTTTTCCGTTTCTTCTACATGACTAGTGGGTTCGCCAATCGCTAATCGAGGGGGTATATTGGTTTTTTTTTAAACCTTTACCTTCGACGCGAGGGCTTTACATGATAACGCCATCTCTATTTCCATTGGGTTGTGCAGCATTCGCAAAGACGCAAAAAAAGTAAGAAAAGGAAGGAGGCAAACAAAAAGTAAATAAGTAAAGATAAGAACAGCTGGAAGTGGATGGGGGGCAACCATAGATTAGAATACGGGAATGGATGGATGCGTATACTGTGTCTGGGCAAAAACGAGGCAAGAAAAGATGAGCGATACAAGTCGTACGCCGTAAATCATGGTGTATGTGTGTAGTGTCATAGCAAATCAGTGTATGGTGATCCAGGGATGGCACGAAAACAAGCAAGGGAATGATGTGGGGGGAGGAAGCAGTGATTGATTATGAAGTGAGTAATGGGGCGTTATATACACAGGCGACAAAAAGGTGTCTGAAGTGATATGCAGTGACGGGATTGGGGTATTCCGCTCTAGGCCTTGGACCTACTCAGACTGCTCGCACCATCACATGGGCGAGCCGGCAGGGTCCGAGGCCGAAGCTATAAGTTGGGTGTAGTGACGCCGCTGGTAGGGGGAAGGGGTGGAGGGACTAATCGGACCAAAAACGAGGCTCGACTTGAAGGGGGGGCCGAGTCAGGCCGCCGTTTAGACCAGCGTTGAAGGGCGTTCATGTTTGCTGCATCGTTCCGGCCTGGCCACCCAACTGGCGCTTGACCAGCTCGCGAGCCCAACGGGCAGTCTCGATGGTGCGGGGCTGGAAGTCGCGGTTCGACTTGGTTTGCTTGATCATCGTGGTGAGCCAGTCTTGGCGGAAGGCCTCGACAAGCTCGCCGTTCGGGTAAGCATCCGCAAGGTCACTAAGGACGCATGTTAGCAGCCAGTTACGCGGCAGGATAATCAGTAGAAAGAGAACTCACCCAATGACACCCATGGCCGATCGCATGAGAGCCTCGCTTCTATTGAGGTCATCCGAAATCATCTGGAGTAGGTTGAAAATGGACGGCACGAATTGTTGAAGGACACCAGCTACGTCAATTAGTTAGCAATCTAGGGTGTCCGGCAACTGGCACACTATTGTTTGTGCAACAAGGGACGAAGAAACTTACTCTTGTTGCTAGCCTTCATGGCAGGGACAATGCCGCCCCAGGCGTCCATAATACCCTCGCGCAGGGAGACAACATAGTCGAACATCTCGTACGGGCCATCGGGAGAGGCGGTAACGCTAGACGCCTGCTGGAGGACCTGCGCGACAACGGGCAGGTAGGTCTCGAAGTGACCCTCGATGGCGACGGCAATATCACCAAAACATTGGAGGATCGCAGGCTTGAACTGGTTCGAAAGGCTGGTGCTCTGTTGATTGAACAAAAAAAAAAAAAAAAAAGTTAGCATATGAGGGATGTGAAACGATTGAGGTGTGAAGACAAACCCGAAGATTGTTCAAGAGGTAGTTCATGAAGTTGTCGCAGTAAGGTTGGCTGCGCTCGCCCAAGGATCGAGTAATGTCGCTGACAAGGCCAATAGCCATGGAGCAGAGACCGGGCTCCTCCTGGTTGCCGAGCGCACTGTACAGGAACGGACTAAAGGCCTCCATGTACTTCAAGAAGTCCTCGCCTATCGCTGTTGCAAGAGCGCTGATGGCGGCAAACACAGCCTCGGGGACGCTCGACTTTCCGCCGACGGTGCTGAGGATCTGGAGAAGAACCTGCATAATGCGGTCGCCCTGAGGGGCAATCTCGTTGTCGAGGCGTAGGATAATGGCTTGAAGAACGCTGGACAAGCTGGTCTGCATATCGGAAAGCGTAATCTTGTCCTCAACGCTGACTACCTGGGTCTGCATAGGGACAGTCTCCTCAAGCCTCTTAAGGATCACGTCGGAGAGGGAGGCAACAGCCTGCAAGCTCTCGTTGGCGGCGTTCTGGACGAAGACGTTGAGGACTTCGTACACAGCAGTACGCGTCGCCGAGTCGCAGTCGTTGCGGGCGGAAAGGTTTAGTAGGTGGGTGACGCTGTTGTTGAAGTGAGGGGTGAGCGGGTTGCTCTGGGCACCGGGTTCGCCGGCAAATCGCTCGGCCAGGTTCATAAGCGCCCAGCAGCACGACGCAGCCATCTTGGGGTAGTTGGTAAGACCGTTGAAGAGAGACTGGATAAGGGGCTCCAGATGGGTCGACGCATCAATCGCGCTGGGGCACGCTTCGGTAATGCGGCCCAGGGTGTAGGCGGTCGAATCCTTGACGTGGAGCGAGCTGTCCTCCATCATAGCAATCAAGGGGAGCAGAGCCCGCTTGATAATGGGATCGAGGACCTTTTCCTCGGGGCCCTCCATCACAGCACCGAAAGCGGAAACGGCGGCATCCCTGTTATGCCAGTCGTCGCTTCGAAGGTTGCCCTCGACAAACTGGAGGACAGGGGTAAGAATGGAAGAGCCAACAGCCTGTGCATAGAGCGACAGGCATTGGTAAGCAGCTCGGGAAATGTTGTACTCGTCGTCCGCAGCATCCTCATCCTGCTTGGTGAGCAGCGTAAGGAGAACCGGCACGACTTCGTTGGCGGCGACTCTCGCGAAGTTGTAAAAGGGTCGGATCTGGTCAGAACTCTCAACCTAATATCAAAATTCTGGTTAGCCTCGTGTGTTTCCCGCGGAATAACCCAGCAGCCGAGAGGGCCACCTTGGCGACAGAACAAGTAATAACAAGCCAAAAAAGAGAAGAAGAAAAAAGAGAGACGGGACGGGGATAAGTGTGGAAACGAACAGTCGCGTTGTCATCTTCTATACTGATCTCCTCCTCGCAAACAGTGCTCCAAAACTCGACGGCGAGCTTTGCAACATCCTCGTCTTCCGCCTTCATACCAAGAATGGTGAGGCCAAAGAGGGCACGCTCCATGTAGAATCGCATGTTATCGTAGTAGAGACCCATAATTCGGTTCAAGCAACCGAAGGCACCCTGCTGGATGCGAGAGTCGGAGGCCTGGGTGGCCTCGCATACAACCTGCATGATGTAATTTCGCTCGCCCTCATGCCTGAAGTTGTTACCAACAAACTCTAGGGAATCACCGAGAGCGGTGATGGCGGCGAGGCGAACTTCCAGGTTCTCCTCCTCCTTCCTTGCACCTTGCACGACAGCTGTGAGAATGGCATTAGAGTGGCTGATAAGGCTGGCTCGTAGCTCGGGGTCTTGAGATTCGCAGATGTATCCGATAGTAGTCAGGGAGGCCTGCTTCTGATGGGGAGCGCCGTCGCTGACGTTCTTAACCAGGATGGTCATCAGATCGGCCCACTGGTTCCGCGGCAGCTCGATGGCCGCGATGGCGGAGATGACTTGGGCGGCAGCATTGCCAGCTTGGGAGTTGGATGACGAGAGGGTCTGGAGAGTGAGCTCCTTGACCCTGTTTTTTGTGTCATCGTCCGTCTGCTGTAGCCACTTGGATTGGAGCTCTTGGTGTCTCGCGAAGTCTCGGGCGGTGAAGGCGTTTTTCAGGGCAATACCGGCAGCAGCTCGAATGGGACCTTGCGCTGAATCGTTGGCAAGTTCTTGTACTAGCGTGGCGAGGTATAGGGGCTACAGAAAATCGAGTCAAGAGAGTGGTTAGCTTTGCTGGATATAGGCAACAGAGTAAGGACATCGCAGGGGCGAGCAAGGAGGAGGGGAGAAAGCAGGGAAGACAGAGAAGGAGAGTGCCCGGGAAGGACGGGATGGACATACAAAGTTGTTTTCAGCGGCTTGTGAGAGTTGTTGTTCGGCATCATGGCGCAAAGTCGCGTCTGGGAAAGTGTCAGAGGAATGCAATCAAGGGAGAATCAGGGTAACGGAGATGTTTTGCAAAATGGGCAGCTCGAGGTGTTGCCAGCCAGGAAGCCGGCGTCGCCTCGCAACTCCAGGTTGCATATCTGCTCTGCCTCAGATGCATGTGCATGTAGCCCTGTGAGAGAAGGGAGCGAGGATGATAGGCAGACAGGGGCGGGAGGGGTTTGGGATGTATTTTTCTTCTATTTTTTTCGTGTGGGATTCTTACCCGGAGACAGCGAATTGGCCAGAACCTGGTTGATTTCGGTGTTTGACATGATCTTGTTTTTCTTCTTTTTATTTCCTGTGATCGCTCTTCCTAAGTCGGTGGAGGTGGGAGAGAAGGGATCAAGGGAGGATTGTGGGAGGTTTGATCCGTGATGACGGCGAAGAGGGGTGATGCTGTTTGGATTTGGTGTGCGAAACTCGACTTGTTTTTTTACGAAGTAACTCGTTGTCTAGGCGTAGGCAAACCCCGTGCAGGTGCGAGGACGCGGGGTGGCTAGAAAGTTCGCTGAGGAGAGAGCGAAGGGGAAACGGTAGAATTGAGGGTAAAAAGAAAAAAGAGAGAGAGAGAAGGAAGGAGCAGGAACTCGGCGAAAAAGGGAAGTCGAAGAGAAGAGCCAGGAAAAAAAGTTCGAAAGTAGTGTAGAAACGGGGAAAGGTTGCAAAATAATGTAATCTAGCGTAGCGTGGATCGAGCCAGGCGATCAAGCCCCAACAGCAGCAGCAGCAACGACGCACGCAACTGAGGACGCAACTTTGACCTTGATTACATACGTCAAATGGGAGAAGGTTCTCAGCCAGAGCCAGCACAATTGTGTTCAGTGTATGAAGTGACCAGCCAGAATCCGAAGCAATCAGATGCCAAAGCAATGCCAACGCTGCAGTGTGGGTTTACAGGACTCTACAAAGTCCCAAGCCAGAGATCAATGATTACTTCATACAAAGTACACCATTCCCATCGCCTGGCTGGAAAGGAAGGACCACTCAGGCGTGTCGACGAAGTCGTGTACATGTAGTGGTACACTGTTTCGTACTGCCAGGCATAGATTTATGCCACCAACTACTAACATCCGTCATGTTCTCATTGAAGGAGCAGTGTATTACACTACGAAGTACTTCCTTCACATGAACATGAAGTTTCTCAATCATCAGAAATGTGCTCCACCAAGCCTAGCTGCACAAGAGTTGGGAAATGAGGGTGATAACCTTGTCTCCTAGGCCAACAAGCCGATCCGAAGCTAGACCCAGCGACCCCTATAAAGAACGAAAAGTAAATGATGCTCAGGGGGCGGACCAACATCGATCAAAATCCGGCGGTGGCTGTGGAGAAAACGGAGAAAACGGAGAAAACGGAAACGGAAAAGATTGAGGGGTGGAAAGTGGAAATCATTTGTTTGTGTCCAGTCCAAAAGTAAACAGACCCCTCCACAGTCCAGCCTGCTCCAAAATGCCCGCGTGTCGCCTGGCACTTTCCGCGTTTTCTTTCTTTGTTCGCTGTGCTGGACCTTCTGGAGCTTTCCATGGGGCACAGCTCCAAGTCTTGACTCGGGCGCCTTGAACGCATTTGATCAATGTACGAAGTATGCACTTCGTAGGGTGTTAATGAACGCCTATTACGAAGGTCGCTCCAGAAAGTTTTGTCCCGACCCAACTATACAATAATAAGATAACCTCATTAAATAAATAGTATTATTCTAGGAAATATGTCACCCTTCATTTAATGACTTCCACCCCTCATTACAACTGTTTAATTTCATGGTTCCTTTCACGTGATAATGTACTTTAGTAATCGAGTTTTAATAGCTTAAATTTAAGAAGTAGTTTTATATTTAAACAAAATTCTAAAAATATAATAAGAGCTTCTATAAGTAAAGTAGTACTTAAACTATATAATTAGTTATTAGAAGTATTAGAAGAAGAGTATTACTATTTGTAAAAATATATAAAGTTGAGGTGGTAATTAGAAAGTTTGAGAAATACTTTATGCATTTATCGAATATATCTATGAAATTATACATTGATATGTATTTACTGGATGACAACTTTGAGGAAAAGACTTTTTGGAGCGTCCTTCGTAACTATCAACTATTCAGCGATTCTATACATTTTTTCTCTCTCTTCTTTCCAAG
Source organism: Scedosporium aurantiacum (assembly GCA_000812075.1). NCBI lineage: Eukaryota > Fungi > Ascomycota > Sordariomycetes > Microascales > Microascaceae > Scedosporium > Scedosporium aurantiacum. The sequence continues at coordinate 93,968 of JUDQ01000039.1, forward strand.
AGAGATTGAAGTAAAGGAGAAACCACCATTACTTGTGCTTATGCGGGGAGTTTGAGCGGTATAATTTGTACACATATTTAGGATTGTGTAACTAATGCGTCAGTAATCACAATCCCACGCATAACGGGTACCTCTTCTCGACGACTTGGTACAACAGAGAAAGTACCATGAGGGGCAAGAGCACAAAGCAACATCGCGGTCACACATATCTCCGAGCTACTTCGTAATACTTCGTGCTGGGGAGCCCGGAAGGCTTTCCTAGCCAGGTGTCATGGAGTGTACGAAGTACCTCGAATTCGTCCTTGAGTACGAAGTACCAGCCCACCATGTCCACCGCCGATTCAGGGCAAGCTTGGAATCCAGTTATGCATGGAAAATGCAGGCCTCACCACTGCCGACGGAACATAGAACAGCCAGGCATGTGCTTCCTTACCATTGATCACCCCCATCTCCGAAAATTGGCAACACTGGAAATAGGGCGCTGGAGAAGAAGGACGAGCTTTCTCAGTGGGTAATTCCTGCCGGTTTGGTTTCGTTTCATTCAAAGTGTTTCTAGTATATGATCGCTGCCTGGCAATGATGACGTGGGGACCAGAGATACAAAGTACTTGCCCCTCAACATCTTCGACGCTCCAAAAGTAGCTCAAAGGGAGACATGTCAGTGGCAGCCGTTTCTAGTGAGACTTCGACAATACCCCGCCACTCAACTAGGTCGCGTTCCAGCTACATTGCCGAAGCATGCGTCCCACGAAAAGATCCAAGTCCCAGCTCACTTCTTATTAGTAACCTTAAAGTCTCTTGAAAGTTCCATTTTAAGCCTCCAATTCCTCTAATAACCACCCGCCTCCAAATAGTTAGAAGAGAACAAAGAGGGTTGCTATCAGCTTGAAGGACTAGACGTAGATCCGATGAACTTAAAAGGCCCACGAGGCAAGCAGGAACTCGCCCACTATCAGGTGAATCACGATCCCAAATGACACTCGGAATAAGACGAGATACTAGTTTATCCACACTACCATCAATCTTGGCTTCATCTCCAGTGCACAGGGCTGCTCCCCGCCATGGATTCACCATCTGTCTCTTCACGTGACGCCCTGCCTGTTCTTCTGTCTCACTGACATGAATCACCACCCAGACCGCCTCATGGAATCAAAGAGCCTTAACTAACGGAACGAGCTGCCATACTGGTAGGTCTGCAGCACCACCGCCATTTCCTGAAGGACACATCAATGCCCCCCTGTGCTGTCATTCCGACCTGGCACGGCGTGGAGGCTAGACTCAAGTGTGCATAATAGCGCGCTACGACATTCGAGAAGCCCGCCCTTGATTCACCCAAGCGACCCCGACAGCCGGGCTCCACGGGAAGGAAGCATTGGTGCAATGCATGTTCTCGGACACGGCGGAAAACATCCCGATGCAGAGTGTGTTCAGCTACATCTCCCACTCTCTTCACCGCAAAATATGGTTGAGCAACCGTGTGCGACATTTGGTTATGAAATCTTCATTTTTACTTGGCACCAAAACATTTGGGATCCATTCGTACTTCTATCTCGTACTGCAGAAGCGCTTCTGCTGGACCAGCTGGAGCCCTCATTTTTCTCTAGTTCAAGCAGTTTTTCCCCCGATGATGGACGGGATGGGATAAGTAAGAAACAAGATAGATGGAGTGTATATATATCAATTATCTCACCGGCTCTCTCTAGCACGAGTACAATTTTAAACGCCCCCTACCATATTTCAGAAAAATCAAGATGCATAATAAACCATACAAAGCTGTTCGAGACGGCCCCTTTATTGCGTCCACTAACCTTTTTCTTTCATAGTCTGTACTACAGCAGGCATCACCGGCAATGGGATCTCTGCTCGAAGAGGTCGGTAATTTCTACGGATTATCGGTGTCAACTCTCGGAGCGGCAAGGGTGGTGCGTCATGATTATCTTGAGGACACCGGAACTCGACATCCCCCCAACGGTCTCCAGGTTGTGTTCTTGGCGATAGTACAGGAGAAAGCGGACCACCCTGGGGCGCGACCTTCTGTAGCTTCATAAGTTCGGCCACTGTCCTGGGGTCAAGGAGGAGAGGTACGGGATCTGCCAAAGATCTTCGAGGCCTTGCCCCCTTCTGGCGAACCTGGAGCTCTTCTCGACGGCATCCTGGTGCGAGCCGCTGAAACCACAATCGACCAAGGAGCGTCCATAAAGGATCCGAGGATATACCGGAAAGTTGATGCAAATATCCACCGTATTGATGACCATGTTCAGGTCAGATAAATCAATATTCGGGTGAATCCTTTGGATGTCTAAGTTGAGGCCTAGAGTGACGAGATCAGCTTGGTGTCCGCGATTTCCATAGCTACCCCTTCTATGCATTCCGCCAAGATTGCCACATTTGCGGCAGGGGCCTTTTTTTTTTTGTCGTGCTTTCTCCGGCTATTATATATGACGCCCAGCGGCTCGATGTTCATCTCTTGGCCTTGGATTCGGTTCCCTCGCTTAGATATAAATGTGTCCGGCTACACTCGGCGGCTTGATCGAGTTGCCATTCATAGTCGCCCTGGCAAACCTCGGCGGTGCAGGTTAGCTTTTGTTCAAGAAGGAGGCAATGGTGTCTGTTTTATGTGGCCCGAGCAACTCTGTAACCAGCCAAAGGTGAGCATCTTCGTCGGGCGTGTGTCAAGCTGAGCCTTGAACTCGAGCTGTAGAGCCAGCGCAACAACCCAATATTTTCTTCGAGGGTAAGACCAGGCTTGATATTTCTGCGGCCATCGATGGCGTTTCCTTTGGACTGGCTGGTTTCAGGTTGATCCCCAAACCAGTAGCCCGCGAAATGGACATCCTCTGATGACGGAAGGAGGCAAAGAGCTGACAGAATTCACCTTGTTCCCAGATGTCGCCAAAGTCACAAGATGGCCTAGACAGGAGGGCATACTCTAGGCGACCTAGGAGACCTAGGAGAGCGTGTGTTAGATTATAGGTACTCTACATAAGAAAAGATCCACGGACCTCTTCACATATGGTGTTTCAGGTCTGATAGGTCTCTGAGGCTTCTTCCGCATCATATTTAGTAGTCTAGGTATTGCGCGTGAAATCATATCCATACCTCGAACTGTAATCAGCAATCCGCGCCTGAGTGGTAGGCGGAAAGACCTTGTACTACCTACAAAGGACTGAATATTGACATCTCCCTTCGCAGCCTCGGTTTTTAATGCTCATCTTCCGATGTCCAGTTGGTTGGGGGGCTCAAGAACCGCAAAAGTTCCTGCAATCCTCCCGCCCGATGAGGAAGTTGTTCCGCCCCCAGAGCCATACTTCGAAGTTGTATGCAGTAAGTGATAGGTCAATCAAGCGCCCCCGGGTGAATTCGCCGGACTCAACCTGTTGATCCTCAGACTCTCAGACTCTCAGTCCTTCGACCTGCCTTGGCTCTACCAAGTATGGTATGTAGTACAATTACCAACGAGCAGTTGGATCTGGTCCGTTCAGTAAGGAAAAGTTGATATGTGGTTTCAGCGCTTTGCAACAGTAACGTAGTACTTGACGTTATTCACTCAATATACAAGCAGTTGGGTATAAAATCAAAGGGGTACCCTCAGTTTTCGAGACTTGACGGGACCTCCCCCACTGACCTCTTCGCGCTGCATTCTGGGATATCCTAGTTACTTCTGTGAGGCTTGTACCCAAAGCAGCTTCTGCCTAAATCTTCGCCATGAATCACGACGGCTTTCAATCTCGCCTCGACCAAGTCAAGGATGTCCTCCGACGATTCGGACTCAGTGTAAGTACACTTGCAGCATCTCCACCGTGAAAGCGCGCTCGCAGTATACAAGCTAAAGACCGCCCTCCCCAAAAAGGCCAAAGACATTACCCCGATTGCGTATGAGGAGGACTGCCCATTCCCATACAACAACTTCATCTACAAGATCTCCCTCTCGGAGCCCGCCACGCCAGACTCCTTCTCAGCGCATGCAACTCCCTGCACCTTCCCTCCCCCCAGCCAGGGCGTGACCGATCTAGTCATCCGCCTCAGCAACAGCAAAGCCGATGGTCTAAACCACGCCAACCGCGTAGAGAACGAAGTCGCCTCCCTACATCTCGCCCGCAAGGGACTGGAGTCGCCCAAGCCCGAATTGGCCCAGGCGGTTCCGGCCGTGTTCGCGTGGCAGTCGGCCAAGAGTCCCGGCGAGGAGTTGGGTTGGATCCTGATGGAGTTTAAGCCCGGCGAATTGCTTGATGCGCACTTTGCTTCCTTGTCCGACGATGAGAAGAAGAGCATCGTAGATCAGATCGCCGATGTCTTCTCCGGAATTCAGAGCGCTGATTTGCCCGACACGGTTACGTCCTACGGAGGTCTTACCGTCAACGACAAGGGAGAGATCATAAGTGGACAGATGACAACCGTAGATACCGAGGGTGCGCCCTGGAGCACCTACGCCGATTTCTGGAAGGCAAAATTGGCGTCCCAGCTTAAGGGCGCTGAGGAAAGCCCGGCTCTGAAAGGCTGGAAGCCGAATGGCGTTCGCGAGAGGATAGACAAGTTCCTCGCTTCAGATCTTGAGGGATACCTTGTCGATTCCAGTGTCGACCTGACCAAGCGTGCTCTGATTCACGGTGATCTAAGTAAGTAGCCTCAGTATTGCGTCCCTTGATTTTCACCTTTTTCATCGCTCCTCTCGCTGACCCTGGTAAAATCACCAAGCAATGAACAACATCCTCTTCGACAAACAAACCTCCAAACTCACAGCCATCCTCGACTTCGACTTCTCCTCCGTCCTCCACCCCGCCCACGAATTCTTCACATCCCTCCAAGACCTCGGCGGCAACACCGGCGGCGTCTTCGGCCCGGACCCCACCGCCGGCCTCCTCTCCGACGCCCTGCTCACGGGCGACTTCGACGTCCCCGGCGTTCCCGAGGAGGCCGCCGATCTGTGGTCACTCGCGCGCGCTTGGGATGCGGCCCTGGCTGCTAGGGACGCGCTTAGACCTAGTACCGTTGCGGGCATGGAGACGTTGGAGG